>JXTC01000534.1:0-12156 GCA_002914845.1 Trema orientale | reverse complement strand
TCAAAGCTGATGGGAGTGTCGAAAGATATAAAGCACGACTTGTAGCGAAAGGATTTACTCAGACTCACGGAATTGACTATCAGGAGACATTTGCTCCGGTAGCCAAGATCAACTCTATTCGTGTTTTATTGTCCATAGCAGCAAACTGTGACTGGTCCTTACACTAACTTGACGTTAAAAACGCCTTTCTAAATGGTGAATTAGAGGAAGAAGTGTTCATGGATGTTCCACCAGGATTTGAGAAGAAATTTGGAGAAAACAAGGTGTGCAGATTGAAGAAATCCTTGTATGGACTCAAGCAATCTCCTCGTGCCTGGTTTGAGAGGTTCGGAAAGGTGATTAAAAAATATGGATATACTCAGAGTCAAGCTGATCATACTATGTTCTACAAACATTCAGAGACTGGTAAACTTGCTATACTTATTGTCTATGTTGATGATATTATCATTACAGGAGATGATGATAGGGAAATTGAGATATTGAAAGGAAGATTGGCTACAGAATTTGAGATTAAGAATCTGGGGGTTGTAAAATACTTCCTCGGTATTGAGTTTGCCAGGTCAAAGGAGGGGATTTTATTAATCAGCGGAAGTATGTACTCGACTTGCTCAGAGAAACCGGAATGCTTGGGTGCAAAGCAGCTGAAACTTCGATTGAGTCAAACAAAAAGTTACAAGTGACAAATGAAACAA
This sequence comes from Trema orientale, assembly GCA_002914845.1. NCBI lineage: Eukaryota > Viridiplantae > Streptophyta > Magnoliopsida > Rosales > Cannabaceae > Trema > Trema orientale. The sequence goes on along the minus strand of JXTC01000534.1, from coordinate 11,464 downwards.
ATGATGTTAATAAAGAACAATACCAGAGACTGGTGGGAAGGCTAATCTACCTTTCACACACTCGTCCTGATATCGCCTTTGCTGTAAGTGTGGTAAGTCAGTTTATGCACTCTCCAAATTCTCATCACTTGGAGGCTGTGTATCGAATTCTTAGGTATCTGAAGGGAACGCCTGGAAAAGGACTACTGTTCAAGAAAAATGGGCACTTACAGATAGAAGCATTTACAGATGCAGATTGGGCAGGGAGTGTTACAGATAGAAGGTCAACCTCAGGGTACTGTACTTTTGTAGGAGGAAATTTGGTAACCTGGAGGAGTAAAAAGCAAAGTGTCGTGGCAAGAAGCAGTGGTGAAGCTGAGTTCAGGTCTGTGGCTCATGGGATATGTGAAGTTCTATGGATTAGAAGAATTCTTGAGGAGTTAAAAATTCATAGTCCACCACCAATGAAGATGTACTGTGATAATAAGTCCGCAATCGCCATCGCCCACAATCCTGTCCTTCATGATCGAACAAAACATATAGAGATAGATAAGCACTTCATCAAGGAAAAGATTGATAGAGGAGATATTTGCATAGTGTATGTTCCTTCCGACAACCAAGCAGCGGATATTCTGACGAGAGGTCTTCATAAAAAATAGTTCGACAATTTAGTTTGCAAGCTGGCTCTAAGAGATATTTTCATGCCAACTTGAGGGGGAGTGTTGGAAAAGTCAACTGATTTACAGAATTATTTCTTTCCTTTTATAGATTATTGTGTAGCTGTACAAATCTTGCATAAATTAGCTGAATATTGTAATAGGAAAATTGTTGTAAATCAATTAGTTAGTTTCCTTACTTAGGAGATTGTATTCCTATAAGAGTTGTATCCGTGTAAAGTGTCAATTAGAAAAACATATTTTTCTCTTGGTTCTGTTTTACAGTCACATCACATATCCATGTTTGTTTAAGCTGGATAATATTTGGTGCTTTGGTAACGTTGCTTTTCTTCTATTAACAGTTGTTTATAGCATGATTGTGTCAGCGGTGCAGGTGCACTCTTTTTTTATACTTATACATTTTATCATTATTAGCTACTGATAACTTGAATATTTGCATTCAATTGCTAAGGGTGACAACGTTCCTGCACCATTTGCGACATTCCCCACCCCAACCCAGGAGATACTGAGAGATTTAAGTTTGTTTTGTGGTTTGATGTTATGATTCTTCAAATCAAGGGAAAAAAGAAAGTGAAAAAAGGGTAGTATGAGATCCAGCTCCTTCCTTTTACATATCTTTACTATTGCTATGTTTCATTACATATGAACTTATCAATTACTATTCTGATCTTTTGCAGGCTACTAAGCCTTTGTTGTGCATCAATCATCATCAAAGTAGAGATGTATAAATTTCATAATAAAAAAAAAGCTTAATCTATCATCAAAGTAGAGATGTGGCCATTGCTAAAACTGGTTCTTGACTTGACTATGGACGGAGACGTTATTACTATATTGTAATCTTTCATTAGGTTTTCTTGTGTATTTATATATATATATATATAGTTTGGAGTATTCGGCGATGGGTTTTCACTATTGGATTACGTTCTTCCCTTTTGTCAACAATTTTTATTTCATTTTTTATTTTTTTAATGGGTGTGGTTTCTTATTGTTCTGTTTTTGGTTCTCAGTGCTCAAATTTTCGTTCAACTTCTCTCTTTTTGCAGTTGTTTTTCATAGTAGGGAGCAAAAGAAGAGTTGTCAATTGCTATCAACAATTTCTCTTTCTTTGTCTTGATTTTTGTTTTTGGCTTCTCTTCTATTAACTATATTCAATTTTGGCAAATTGTGGGTTCTGTGTTTAACATACTATGATTCTCATTTACTCCTCTTTTATAGGCTGTACATTACAAAAGTGCTATTCGGTTCTCCTCCAAGAGATTTCTATGTCCATATTGATACTGGAAGTGTTGTTTTGTGGGTCAGTTGCGGTTCCTGCAATGGTTGCCCTCAGACTAGTTTGATTCCCAGTAATATTAGAACTTCTCCTTACTCTTATATTATCCATTGTCTTACGTTTTTCATATGACTGAATTTGTGAAACAACAGGAAACATTTTCTGTTTCATATCTTGATATGAGTTTGCTTTGTTGTCTCACCAGATTCAGCTCAGTTTCTTCGTTCCTAAAATTCTTTTCTTCAAGTTATCTTTCTTTCATTTGTTAGCATCCATTGGATAAAAAGAAATCATTTGTATCTCACATTTTTTTCCCCTTCTAATAATTACTCACATATAAATAGGTTGAGAATTTTAGGAACGTTTATATGTATAAATATTGAAAGTGGTCTATGACACACTTCACATATACAGACTATATCACTCACTTTGGGATAAATTTATTTCTGCTATTTTTTATTTCTAATATTATTTTTTTATAATTTGAAACAAAATAGAAGTAAATGATTTTCTTCTTATGAATTAGATTTTTAATGAAAANCGTAGGTTGTTAATCTAGTAGGTATTTTCTTTTTACATATGTATAGATATTTTTTTTCTAACCGTTGGATCATCATCTAATGGTGATCCAATGGCTATAATGATGTGCATGAAAAGATGTATAATGATATTTCTCTCTTTTATTTTTTAGGGCGCGCCTACAGTAAGGGCGTTCTTATGTAAGGCCCTGTTTATACACCGTTTGATGGGAATCTGTGTATAAACAGATTCCCTACAGATTCCCATCAAACGGTGTATAAACAGGGCCTTACGTAGGGGCGCCCTTACTATAGCCGTCTCCTATTTTTTACTATTAAAAATGTGCATAATAAATTTTAATTGGCCAACCTGATAACTATGTATAAGTTAAAAAAATATATATATATATATAAATGCCCATAGATATATATATATAGGGGCAGACCCAAGATTTCAACTGGGGACAATTGGTAATTTTCTTGAACCAAATAAAACTATATAAAACGTACAAATTTTTTTACAAATTTGTTATTACATAAATTACAATTGCATTCACTGATCTCATATTTTGAAGTCGCTACATAATAATTTTATTATCAATATTATAAAAAGAATTATACTGAAATTAGTGTCCGACCTTTGTTTTTAACTGAATTGTACAAACTTTATTTTCAAGGTCTATCATAAGTTAATACTAATACTTAAGTTTCTAAGTATAAGCCTTTGAATTTAGACAATATAAACATGATGAAATTAGTCAGTGGCACTTTGGTATTAGCTTAATTGCAATTTTTTTTCCTATTGAAGAACAATTATGAGACTAATATCTTTCCTTAAAGGGATAATTATATTTTTATACCTTGCATTTTAATAGCTTATTCAGTTTATATCTTGTGTTTTGATTATTATCAACATTAACCTTCAAATCTAGATTTTGTAACAAATTTATACATGCTCTAAGCCAAAAACTAATTTTGACCTAATTGTTTACTAAAATACCTTTTAAAATTAAATATATATTTGAATAAGAAAGTTGAAATTTAAACCTTTTCTAAAATTAATAAATGTATTTATAAATATTATTCAATATTTATAGGTTTTTGATTTTTTAAATTATTTTTTTAATGTTTATTTTGAAATATTAATTTTAAATAATTTTAAATTTAAATTTAGTATTAAAACATATATTCTTAAACTTTAAATGGGTGTTTTAGCAAAGTCAATAGTCAAAATTGATGTTTGACCACAACATGGTATAAATTTATTACAAATTTTAAATATGAAGGTCAATTTTGATAATACCCAAAACACAAAATATAAATTGAACGAATAGTGAAAATACAAGGTATAAAAATATAATTAACTCTTCTTTAAATTGCTATCCATGAAAATATCGCAATAAATACTTAGATTTGGGGTCTAAATTATGTCTTAAAATTTAGGAAAATTAGAGTGTATGTCCTCTTTTACACTTTGTTTTAATAAATGTCCATTTGTATCTTTTTATAGTTATATATTTTTAGAATTGGTATTTATATATATATGTTTATTTATTTATATACCAGCTTTAGTTCATGTGCTGAGTATATTCATTTTTATACTGGGTATATCGTATTTTTACTTTTGGTATATACATTGATATACTATCATTTTGCTATAGCATTTGAAAAACGGATATTACTATAAGGCTATATGTGGCAGGAGGGAAAAGGGAGAGGAAAGAAAAGGTAGAAGGGAAAAAGAGAGGGAAAATAGAAAAATGAGTTATTTGGTAGAAAGGAAAAGGGAGCAAAAAAAGAAAAGTGGACAAAAAAAAAATGAGATAAAGCCCACAAAAGTTTTTTCCCTCCAAATTGGAGAGAAAAAGAGAAGGGAAAAAAATTTGGTTAATAAAAAAAGTAAACTTACCAAATTACCTTTGCATACTAATTTTTAAAATCATTATATTGAGGGTAAATTAGTCATTTTGAAATAAATTAGTTTTTTTTCCTTCCTACATACCAAACAACTATGAAGGAAAAATACATTTTCTTTTCTTTTTAATTTTTTCTTTCCCTTATATTTTCTTTGAAAAAAGCCAAAAATTTGGTCATTTTGCTTTAAGACCCTAAAATTTATGAGTTTTAGGGAGACGTATTATGTCAAAATTCAAATTTTAGTGTCATGTCTACAAATATAAAACTTCTGTGGAGGGGTAAATACTATTTGTAATCAAATTTATTAGGAAAATATATATTAAAATAATAATTGGGATCTTATAACAAAATGATTGAATTTCGGGCTCTCTTTAATTAAATGTTTGTTTTCAAATGTTGTACTAAAATAGTTTGTACATTAGTTTATATATCAAATGTAAAATATGATGTATACTCAATTCATAGACTAAAAGTTGGTATATAATAGATCGATATACTAAGCAGGAAAATACACATACTCGACTATATAGTTATAAAAGGAGAAAAATGAACATAAGTCTAAAAATAGGACAAAATCTAATTTCCCCAAAAGTTGAGGGTATGTGCTCCGCCATTGTATATTGTCTAGTTATCATTGTTAATGCGAAATCGGAGAAAATTAATATTTTTTTGGCCTTTGGACGGCCATTTTCCAACAAGATAACAAAACAAGACGTCCTAAAACAACTGTAGTTACACTGCGGCAACAAAATTAAACATTGTAGTATCCATATACTCCATAGGCCTGCATAAAGAGTCCAAAACTTCATTGTGTTCAAACTTAATTGGCTCATATTCATTCATGACCATACCATAAATACCGAGCTATCTTCGTTTCATAAAATCACAAAACATCAATTACCAAATAGATCTCGAAACTTTTAGGGAAAAAAAAAGAAGAAAAAAACATTTCGTATTCAAATTCTTACCATGGCTACTTCAACGACTCCCTCACTTCTAATTATCTTCTCATTTGCGCTTCTCCAAATGACAATGCTGGCTGCTGACCCTGACATCCTTACAGACTTCATAGTTCCCGCAAACGCAACCCGAGGCGTCGACGGAAACTTCTTCACGTTCACCGGCTTGAGAGCCTTGTTCGGTGCGGACCCGCCCACAACCTTCAAGGTCGCCAAAGTAAGCATGGCTGAGTTCCCGGCCCTCAACGGGCAAAGCGTTGGCTATGCCGTTCTTCAGTACCCGGCGGGGACCACCAACCCCCCGCACACTCATCCTCGCTCCGCCGAGCTTCTCTTTGTCATCGATGGTACTCTGGAGGTTGGTTTCGTTGACACGACCAATAAGCTCTACACGCAATCGCTGCAGACCGGCGACATTTTCGTGTTTCCGAAGGGGTTGGTGCACTTCCAGTACAATGCCGATCCGCAGAATTCCGCGGTGGCGATATCGNGAGAGCCTTGTTCGGTGCGGACCCGCCCACAACCTTCAAGGTCTCCAAAGTAAGCATGGCCGAGTTCCCGGCCCTCAACGGGCAAAGCGTTGGCTATGCCGTTCTTCAGTACCCGGCGGGGACCACCAACCCGCCGCACACTCATCCTCGCTCCGCCGAGCTTCTCTTTGTCATCGACGGTACTCTGGATGTTGGCTTCGTTGACACGACCAATAAGCTCTACACGGAATCGCTGCAGACCGGCGACATTTTCGTGTTTCCGAAGGGGTTGGTGCACTTCCAGTACAATGCCGATCCGCAGAATTCCGCGGTGGCGATATCGGCGTTCGGGAGTGCGAATGCCGGGACGGTGTCGCTTCCAAACACTTTGTTCGTCACTGGTATTGATGACAATGTGTTGGCTATCTCTTTCAAGACTGACGTTGCCACCATTCAGAAGCTCAAGGCTGGTCTGGCTCCCAAGGCCTAAGGGTACATGAGACGAATTTCATTATTACTAGTAGTTTATAAATAACATCTCACCCATCCTTGTGGCAGCATATGTTTGTTTTTGTTTTTGTGTTTTTTTATTTTGTTAGTATTCATGGTCGAAAAATTATTGTGTTAGTGAATAATTTTCATTGTTAAGCGTCCGGATGTATCTGTCACACATTTATTGCCTCTTGATATCATCTCACTTCGTAATCTTAATTAGCTCGAAATATTTTCGATTTACTTTTGATAGACTGGAGAATGAATACATGATCTAGTAGATTGTGAGAGTTAATTCATGTGGGATTAATATATATATATATATATTCATATATGATGCAAAAATCACTTTGATATTACGTGTGGAAATATCTATAACGGTGTCGGATCCTCAATTTGTACCAATTCAGGATTTACTACGGAGGTTTCACGATACTCTAAACTGAATGAATTCCTCTATACTCATAGTGAATGGTATTATTAGAGCAACTATTACCTACCACAACTCAAGGGCACTCGTAGCATACTAGGAACAGAGAGAAGAGAGATGTTTTCTTTTTAGACTGATTGTTCACACGTTATTTCCTTTGACTTAGATAAGGGACTAATTTTCTCTTAACGAAAGCATAGGAGAAAATCTCATTTGACTCGTGTTTCCACTTCAACCTAATAAGGATAGTTGATATCATTTGACAATCATTAATATTGCAATATTCTAATAATATAACGCAATGTTCTCGTTAAATTATTATACCTTTTTTTTTTAACGTTTATTCCCAATAAACTTATTACCCAAAAGGGTTAGATCACGTTCCCACAAGGGGTGACCCAATAGAAAAATTCCAACTTCTTCCACTTGCATATAGTGGATGCATCTCTCTTATTATCATCATTCAACTAGTCGTTCCATTCATACTTGACAAATGAGTTGTGCGACCGTCGAGCTACATATAAAATAAAGTTCGAGAAAATTATACCAAATCCTTTTAGGACCAGCATAGAAGTATCTTTTTATACTTTAGACCAACTCAGTTACATCAGATCGAGTACCCTGATGCCTTGAGTGTCATATAAACTCAATAACTGATGTTCAAGATTTATTAATCTCTCAAGCATTTACAATTATATTTACAAATCCAGTTGCAACATAACTCCCAAGAGCAAATGCAAAGCCATTGATGTAACTCAAAATTATCTTCTTTTTGCCCTCATGTCAGTTAACTTTGATTTAGCCTCTTACCCAATCATGTCCCTTTAGATCGAGTCAACCATAATCATAAGAAATATGCTAAAGTGCAGGCCCATAACTCTATCTCATGATATAGTCAAAAGTCACATAGGGTATATAGTATAGTTATCAATATAAAAATTGCTAACACATAAGGTTCACACGGTGAGAAAGCAAAGATCTATTCGTCACCCTCTTATGTGATCGCTCAACACATGTAGTATAAAATACATGGTAAGGTAAATATCTCTTTCTGAAAGAGCAGATGTTTAATCTAAAAATAAAATATACTATTCAAGTCTTAGTCTACTTACTGCAAGCGCCTAACTTGTGCCCTTTATTTACTTGCTACTCTAGCGTTAAAATAAAGTCTCGCGTCTGCCTACACACAGGCTTTATGAACATGGAGAATCGTCATATTTCAGTAGTTTTACTAATATCTTTATCTTGGCCCCTACCAAGGTGATACAAAATGAATATATAAGTATGAGTTTAAGTTGCTATGAAAGCAACATAAAGTCAAAGTGTCTTATCTTTATCTACTCTTCCAAAGCGCTAAAGGCGATCATTCATATATATGAGTAAGTCAATCATTACTTGTTGACATATTCAATATAAATACTTATCCACATAGATTACGATGTAGTTTGAACGTGCGTTTTGTAGAGTTTCTCTTTTAAGTGTTTGAACTATTTAAGTTTGCAACAAGTTGCGGCATTAAGGCATTATGTACTCATGCTTTAAGTAAGCAACATGTCTAATAACTTCGTCAGGGTACACATTTGCCTGAATTTTAAAAAATAGGGTATAATTTGCATAATTCGAATACATGTTAGCTTTTGCAGAAAAGTCAAAAATTGGGGTATCTTTTTTATCATTATCAAAAAAAAAAAAAAAAAAAAAACATCTCATGTACCATTCTTTGAACCCTCACAAAATTCAGGGGTTTAACAGATTTTCTTGCAAGAGAATTTTAATACAAAAATAAAAATAATGTTGTTGTTTGATATACAACAAAATTGGTTATCTTTAATTGTTTTAAGTATAATGGGCTTATTTCGATTGATTGATTAAAAGAATTAATAAATACCAAATTAGTGATTTTTCTTTTTGTTTTGTTTTAATTGAGTATAACATTAGGAGTTTCTTACAATGAAAGAAATTTAATAATGTTATTTATTTTTCGTCAAGCAGATTACTAGCTAAATTTATTAGGATTTATTTATAGTAAGTTCTAATACACCAATTAAATAGTGACAACTCATATGCTGTCACAACTCAAACCCAAATTGGCGATTTAACAAGTAGAAATCCCATAATTTATTTTATAAAATTAATGAAAATGTTCATGTCTTCGAAACCTTTGAGAAACGACTTTCTTAGCAAACTTTATAAAATTACCTATAAATTTATTTTGACCATTGAAGTCATTCATTAAGTAGGAGCGTTAAAATATCACGTACTTAAAAATTTAATTTGTCCATTTAAAGTCTTCAAAATGTCTTCCTTACTTAAAAAGCCATTTATTATTAATAAAACTCTCTCATACATCAACTTGTACATATTAATTATCATTACTAAACAATAATTGAGGAAGGTGGAGATATATAACAGGGAAGTACGAACCCAAAAAAATGGATAAGATTGCAAATAGTAGTCTAGTAACTCAACTAAGTGATAGTCCATCTCGATCCTGTAAACTTGGAAGGAGAAGAATAAGGGAGGTGAGCATATATGAATACTCAGTAGAAATTCAATTACTTTTTATATAGATGCAATTTGTTTTTTTAAACCTATATGGTTAGTATTATTTCGAAATTGATATATAAAATCAGTCTTATATGTAGTCAAAAGCAAGTATACATAATCTGCATGTTCAAACAGAACTAAAATCCCATAATTATACATATATTATAAATCAACTTTGATGATAAGTAAGTTCTTATCCTCCTATCATGGTCTTGTAATACTGCTTACAAAAGATACCTAGTATCCTCATACTATCTAATGGTATATCTGCTAAATCCTGCGCAGGTTCCTAGGTCTTTCACCAAGCAGTGTAGCAACTTGCCATCGATGATTCAAAAATCAACTCAAGTATATTATTCTAAGGTATATTCAACATGTATTAGTACTACTAAAAAGAAATATAAACTATGTTACTTATATCACGTCTTTTATAGCCAAAAACGACGTGGTATGAAATATACATCGTGTCGTAGGGAAACAACGAGACAGATAATGAAACCACGAAGGAATGATAAGAATTTCAAATAGTTAATATGATAAGAATTTCAAATAGTTAATACGTACAAAAGCTGATTTAACGTGATATTCTTTCCTTAATACCATGAAAGAATGCGTAAAGATTCAACATTGTCTTCAATTGTCAACCGAGTAAAGATTCAAACTTATTAAACTAAGTAAAAGAAGAAGAAAATTTTCACGTGGGTTACAGTTGCTAACCAGACTGTCAAGTATTTTAAAATATGCTAATTCTAATTCAAAATATAGCTAAACATAGTAGAATATTTACTAGAATTCAAAAACCTTTTTTCCAAAATACGAAAACAAGGTTCTTTAAGGAACTTATAACTTTCACTTCTCTATAATTAAAAAACCACAAGTAGGAACATGCATCCATCAATTTCCACAATAGTTAAATTCAATGTAAAGCGGAGTTTAGTGAGGGTTTCTTTGGGATTTTATATTTAAGACATATACTACACTCTAATAATTCTTTGAAACCAATTTGACAAATATTAGAAGGTGAGAAAAAGTTTAGTGCATTTTTTGAAAAGATTAGAGTGATTAAAATTAAAATTTTTGGTTGAAAAATGTAAACAAAATTTTCAACCTTCACTCCGAGATAACATTTACCACCTTCATACAAAAGTCAAAGTTTTGTCAAATGTCAAATCAAGGCATGCCAACACATAGCCTTCACCTATTTGAAAACCAAATAATGACATTTTCCCCCAGTTCCCAACACTAGGAAATCCAACCAATTGGGAGACAACCTGCATGAGAAAAGAATCAAACATGGTTATAAATTTCCAACCTAACTTGGTTTATATAAATGAGGAACAAATTAACATGAAGACCCAAGGATTGATAATCCAAGTCTCAGTGTCAAGATACCGTACATTAACTAATAATAACGTAGGCCAAATTGAAGAAAATTTTGAAAGAATGATCAGTACATATATATATACAAACATCAAGGCACATAAGTTCACAATAAGAAGGTCTAACCAAATTTCTAAATCCAGATTCCAAAATCCAATGTTTACTCCAATCAAAGTTCCAAGTAATCATATCAAACTTTTATTCTCCAAGTAATTCATAATAAGAAAAATTACATAGGTGAGTTAAGACAGGATAGTAGCTTTTCACATAAGGGATACAAATGGTTTGATATTGCCTTTGGAAATTATATTTTTACTAATTCTCACAATGTTTTCTTTGACGTACCTTTACATAATGATAAATCTTTTAATTCCTAAACATATACTTGCACGCACCTCTACCTTCTGTTTCTTTTCTCTTATAGGTTCTATATAAACGTCTAACTTCCGAGTGCATCAAGACTCCTACATGCTTTCTTCGTGACCTGGTAGATTCTCCACGCCCGAGTTCGGAACCTTCCCCCAACAGGTCCTGATGCATCTCCACCTGCCATCAAACTCATCGTCTCCTTCTTTGCGACTCACCAACCATTGCAACTGCTGCCTACACTCTTCCCATATTGGTCACTCGCTCTAAAATAGGGATCATTGAAACCAAAATCCTATATATATCTATCACTTATTCCTCTCTTTTCTCCTACACTGAGTATAGAAAGGGAGATTTATTGAAAATATATTCCTAGAATCTAAGGCGTTTCTTTTTATTTTTAAACAAAAAAAACAGAACTCTAATTCGTTGAATATAGGAGTTTTTCGTTAAACA
>JXTC01000533.1:172878-202345 GCA_002914845.1 Trema orientale | reverse complement strand
TTTCAATATGTTTAAAAAACAAACCTTTAACAAGTATGTCAAAGAACATAATATTATAAATAGGAGTCTATAACTACTCAAGATTAAGATTGATCTACATATGATCATCTAGTGACATTATCTGAACTCTTAACAGTTAATGGAATTTATGTGAGATTCAAATCATGTCTGGTCCAGTCCTATATAATCGAATTATATAAAGTACCTCCATTGTGATGTCAACACATCAATAGTTCGGATAAGACTATTACATTCTCAATGTTAATGGACCGTACTAATAATATTTAATTAAAGATCCCAAACTTTAATTAATTAGTATGGACTATATTTAGTTTATTATTCATAAATTTAATCCTCATGTATATAACACTTATATACTAAATTTGTGGTCACATAAATAAACTAGAAATTTTCTGATATTTAAAGACATACCAATTATGCACAAATTCAAATAGAAAAATGTCATTTTATTAATTCAGTAAATATTCAAAATATACATACTTTTAGGACATAAACTCTAACAGTTGTCAGGGTGAATGAGATGAGAGGGGATTGCGGGAGAAAAAGAAGAAGAGTGTGTGAGGGTTTCAGGGATGATGGAAATTGAGGGAGGCTTCCAATTCTAGGGAGTGTATCGTTTACTCTTCATATTAAGTCATTTAGAATAATGCTAATATTTCAAAAAATATTCAAAAAAATATTTGAATACTTTTAATTTTAGAATAATACTATGGAAGACCGGTACCAATATTACATAAATTAACAATTGATTATTAGAAAATTTTAATTATTTTTTAAATAGGATTACCTAATTTATTAATTATGATAATCTAGTGATAAACTGTCCACCTAGAGCACGTCCCATAGCATTGCTTTTTAACTTAGGCTCTTTCCTAATAAATAAAACCAAACCAAACCAAGCCAAACCAAGCAAAGAGAGAAGGGAGAGATGGTGTTGAATAGCCAAGTGGTGGCGATGGTAGCAAACATATCAGCAAATCTATGGCAATACATAGCATGCAACCCAGAACGACTGAGCAGCCACCAAGTGCTTGATCTCCTCTTCTGCCTTCCTCTCCGACACCTCCGCCGTCTTGCCCTCTCTCTCTTCCCTCCTCCATCAAATCGACGGCTCTGATCTCTCCCATCTTCTTCTCTTTTCTCGGATTCTCAACCAAACAAGCATATACCAAAAATCAAAATTCTTGTATTGTAATTTTGTAATTTATCAAATCCTTTCCATTTTTGTTTCTTTTTAATTTATGTAATCGATGAAATTTAAGTTGGAATTTTGTCTATTCTTGTTATTATTTGTCTATTTATTTATTTATTTGTGTTGGTTGACTCTTTCTGATTAAAATTTTTAGGCTTTTACCGTTCAAATTACAATTAGCCACCACTTGTTAACTTTTAAGAAATATAAGATTAAAAAAGAAAAAAAATTGTCTCCAAATTACTAATTTTATTTTGAAATTATGAGAAAAATGGCTAATAATTATTTTTAAGGAATTCAATATGAGTGGATATGGTGGTTCACTGAATCACTGGCTCTAGAATTTATCTTTTTATAATTATTTTTTATTTGGTTTTACTCTCTTTTAATAGATAATTAAATAAACAAATAAAAAAGGCTGGCTATACATTAAGATGGGAGTATGAGAGAGAAATAACAAATACAAAGCAGCAGCAGAAATGAGCACTCTAAAAGCAGTGGCACTCATAACTGGAGATAGTAGCACCATTAGAGGCTCTCTTCAGTTTGTCCAAGACTCCAATGGTCTCTTTCTCTCTCATCCCTTTTTGTTTCTCTCTCTTTGATTTAACTGTTTTTGTTATGGAATGAAATTCATCAACAGGGCCCACTCAAGTGAAAGGAAGGATAACTGGGCTCTCTCCAGGCCTTCATGGCTTCCATATTCACTCCCTTGGTGATACCACCAATGGTTGCAACTCCACTGGTACTACTCTCTTCTCTAACATCTCTTTATGCAATTTCTTAATTTCTTTGATGGGTTTTTTCTTTTCTTTTTTTTTTCATTTTTAATAATTTTGGAAATTTTTAATTTCAATTTTCGATAGGACCCCATTTCAATCCATTGAAGAAGGACCATGGAGCTCCTTCAGATAAGGAGCGCCATGCTGGGGATTTGGGTAATATTGTTGCAGGCCCAGATGGTATGCAAGCTTCTATATTATATATTTCTAAATCAATATTGTAGATTGAGGGGGGAAAAATGGCTACCATTTATGTACCTTGAAATTTACTTTTTTCAGGAGTTGCTGAGGTTTCAATAAAGGATTGGCAGGTACTGAAAATTGATTTTCGGTCAGTTGATTCTATATCTTGTTTTTTTTTTTTTTTTTGCCCCCCACCTTTTAAGTTGTGACCCAAATTGTTGAATATGATTCTATATAGTATTATTCTTAAGCTCATCCATCCATATATCTTTGTAAGTCACAAATGAAACTGTTTTATGGTCTTTTCTACTGTTCTGTTTTGATGTTTTTCTTCAATTTCCAGATTCCACTAAGTGGACCCAATTCGATACTTGGGAGGGCAGTTGTTGTGCATGCTGATCCTGATGATCTTGGCCGAGGTAAGAAGACTATTTACTGATAAAGTTAGCTGAATATGTATTCAATATTGCATATCTATAACCTTCAAGATTTTTACTTAGATTTGGTAATTCAAATAATTCAGGATAATATACTTGACGTGTGATTTTCTTGAATTTGGCTTTAAGGACCTTGAATGGTATTTTGTTTTTATTTTTTTGGCTCTGATTTCCGTTATAGCACTGTGCAAAGACGAATCGTAGGAGAAAAATAGTTGATTGATTTGCCTCTTTACCTATTTGTAGGTAAAATCCATATAATTTCTGTTATTGCAAATCTCTTAAGAACAAAATAAATAAGGGACACTCTCTAAATTCCTTTGAAGAAAAAACATGCTAGATACTTCAATATTTAAATTTTTACTGAAGCAAATCCTTATCTTCAGGGTTGTCCTAAAATATTCTCCTTTGAAGCCAAACTACCTGAACAATAGCCATTAGCCACAACTACACCTGGGAAGACGGAGAATGCCTTTCCATAGTGTTTTTGTGTGAGTAGGCTGTTGATATTTCAGCTGTAATCCACCGCTTGTCTCTGATTTTGTCTTTTGTAAGTTTAGACTAAGTAATATTTTGATTTTTAAATTTGCTTATAGTTTCAATTCTATTTCATCTTGTTTTGGAAGGAGAAGAACCATCGATAGAATCTTGAGGACAACTTATCCCTTTTGGGAATTGGTTTTACGTAAGACATTAAGTTTCTATGTGGCCTTTTTATAAGGACTTAGCTCTTATAAAACTAGGTTAACATCACTTGATGGGGAATTAGATTGAGTATAATCTGTGATAACGATGCTATTGGTTCACTAGGATGACAAGGTTTTGTCGGTTCTAGTTGTTAAGATTGGACCATCCTATATCTTGAAAGAGCTTGGAAGGAGATGGGTGATTCCTAGATTTAGTCAGGATTTGTTAGAGGTTGGGCAAGGTCTTTTTGGCAACCAAAGAGGAAGACTCTTATGGAAAGTAGCAGTGCTAGCTGGTCTTTGGGCTTTGTGGCTTGAAAGGAACCGTAGGATTTTCGAAGGAGTAGAAGAAGGGATAGAGGTAGTGTGGGAAAGGGTCAAATTCTGGGTAGCTATTTGGCTACATGATGTAAAGGAATTCAACAGCCATACTTTTTCTGACTTAGCGAGGGATTAGAACCCACTGTTGTAGTCTCTGTTTTTGCCTGTTTTTCAAGTGGATTCCATATTCACTTCATTTGTATTATATCTCCATTAATACAAGCTTAGTTTCTTATCAAAAAAAAAAAGAAAAAGATTGGACCATCCTATATTTAAATATGTACAGAGGAAAATATCGTCTTCAAAGTAGTCCTAAAAATCTCCTGTTCAACTCAAATTACCCGAACAATAGCCACCACCACTACACCCAGAAAGTCACATCCGTATTCTATGTAGTACCATTCTGTCGCGTTTTGTGTCAATAGGCTGTAAACCTTAGCTTGTTTTCTACTTCTACGTTCTTCTTTAAATAAAATATTCTTTTATTTTGAACAAAAGAAAAAGCAGGACTTGATATATGTGTATAAATAAGTATGAATATAATGTTAGATTTTTTGAGTTGGCTTAGAGTTTCAATTCTGTTTCATCTGGTGACAGAAGAACAATAGTCCTTAGAATTTTGAGAAATTTCTTTTCCCTTTTTGGTTTTACAGATACATTTTTTTTTTCTGTGGTTTTTATTTAATAGCTTTGCTCTTATGAAAGTAGGCTATGACGGTTGATGGGGAATTATGTGACTGAAAATTTGTGATAAGGATACTATTGTTTGACAAGGATGAAAAGGTTTTGTTACATCTGGTTTTAGTTATTAAGAATGGACAGTGTCAAAGGATTTGGATGTAGTATTCTGAAAAGTCTCTTCAACTTTCAAGTGAAGTAATTGCATGGTGCAAGAAAAGAACAAACAATACTTGGTGGACGAATGTTTCAAATAACATAGAAATTTTATAGGACGAGTCATTCTACCTAGTACATGTGCACAAAATCAACCTTGAGACTATTATTAGTACATGTGCACAAAGTCAATCTTGAGACTATTATTAAGGGGGAAGCTCGTGCTTTATTTATTTAGTGCATTAACCATGCTTCAGACTAAGTTTTTGTTCTTAGCTAAAGAATCGTCACATTAGGGGGTGAAAAAATGTTGTTAAGATGTTACCTCGAGTATTTATTCATAAAATTTTTGGGTAATGGAAATCGGAAGTTTTATTACATCTAGAGCAACTTCCCTTGTTTTTGGTGGAAGCACTTCCTGGAAAAGCTGTTAAGCTCTCTAGCTTCTCTGTAGAGCTCTTCTAAAAACTCACCCAAATGACTAGAAAAGTGGCAAAAGAACGTTCTAAGAGCCATGACAAAACAATACTTATTTTCCAAATCCGTAAGTTGGGAGCCTTCATTTGGAATTTGTTTGAATTTTTCTCCCAATTCCCCTGAATAAGATGTAGTGGATGAGCCTAAATGTATAATGATTTGGATCTTGCGGAGATACTAGAACCTGACATATTTCGATTTGAAGCATTTTTTTTATTGCTGGGAATTGAAATGTAAATGAAATTATAAATTTTCTTCTTTCCTTGTAACAGTTTATCTAAGTAGGTATCGTTTATGACAAAAATATGATTCAAGATTGATGCCACACTACTTAGGAACGGTGAAAATACTCTTGATAAATCAGCTCCTGTTATCTATGTTAACTACCTATGCTACCATCTTTGATTGTCTCATATTTTCTAGTGCATGGTCACAGCTGTCAACTACTTCTAAGAAAAGATAATTATCTATGTAAAATTGCTTTTCTGATTGCTTTTTTTTTTTTTCTTTCTTTGCTAATTACAACAACTAATTCATAGGTGGACACGAACTCAGCAAGTCGACTGGCAATGCAGGAGCAAGAGTTGGATGTGGTATTTTTCTTCTTTAACCTCTTCTTATTGCAGGACTTTCTTTCAAAAAATATATTATAAAAAGTCGTGATTAGTCATATAAGGGTAAGTTAACACGTAAGAGAGCTCAAATTGTGGTGATATTTTCCTGGATATAGATGTTCCTGAGTCGAGACATCGGTCAATTGATTAATTACTCTGTTGGTTCTTAGGAAGATTTGAGAAAGTCGCGTTTTGTTCCTTAAAATTTAAAATTTCTTGTTTTGATCCTTAAAAGGTTTGAAATTGTTCCGGGTACTCCTACACGCTTATTCTGCTAAATTTACCGTAAATTTTAAGAAATAAGATTTAATGTTACTGATGGTTTTTAAATTTTGAATAGTCTTAATTCTAAAATTTAGAGACTAGAAGAAAAGACCTGCAATAGTTTAAAGGCCAATAGAATAGTTAATCCTTAATTAATTGATATTTATGGTCTACAAAATAATCATTGATTTTTAAATCCCTACACCAATTTCTATAAAAAAGCCCCGACTTTTATCATTTTTATTTTTTTGCAGGTATTATTGGACTTCAATCATCCGTTTAAGACTCATTTTTCAGTTGATATGTTTTCCATCATAAAAATATCTATGAATCCATAGATCCATAACGTTGGACACTTGATGTCACATAATGGTGTCTCAAATATATCTATGAGCAAGATACGGTGTGAAAGTAACAGTGGCCTTTCAACTTGCGTATCTTAGTTTCATTTTAGCACTTGCATTTTAAAATGTACTATATAGCTCTTGATTTACTGTAGTCCAAGTTCCAAATCCCATTAGAATGATCGAAAGAAATAACGTGTGATTCCCATGGGATATGGTATTCAATTAGTTGGAGGAAACTACGCCCGATGCCCTTTTTTTAAGCTACATGTTAATAAATATCACTTTTTCATTTTGTTATTTTATATCCCTTTTAAATTGTAATTATTAGAGTTTACCATTATATTTTTATGTAAGTTAATTTGATATATTTATATATATATATAATTGATTTTCCAACATACATAATTCATTTACCATAGCATATAATTAATTTATTGATGTATTAAATTATTTATCACAATATATAATTAATTTATCGATGCATATAAATCATTTGTTATAATATACAATTTATTTACTATAGTATATAATTAATTTATTGGTATATATAATTTATTTAACATAACATATAATTAATTTACTAGTGTATATAACTTATTTACCATAGTATATTATTAATTTACCGGTGTATAGAATTTATTTAGCACAATATATAATTATTACCCGTGAATATAATTCATTTACCTGGAATGTTAAGACCCCATTAACAAACTTTTTTCCATTCTATTTTTCCAAACAACTCAACGAAAAGCACAGAAAAGGAATCACACTCAAAATTCAAAACCAAGAACAAATCAGATTAAAGCAAAGCATGAAAAAAGTAAAAACAGAGAATATAGCTAGTTGTAATCTAAAATAACTATTCTCTTCTACTATTCATGGATCACAAAGGACACATATATTCATTTTTCATTAAAAAAAAAAGACACGTCTACGACAGAGGTGCCCCTACATAGGGATTTTTTTTCAACCGTTAGATTTAAGATTTGAGATGAGTGTACATAAAACTTGATACACCGAAAAATGAACTCTCTCCATCATCTCTTTTAGAAAGAAAAAAAAATTTGGCCAAATCATACTTCGAAAAAAAGTGTTAGGAGATTTCCCGTTCCTTTCCTCCTTCGCATCTGATTGAGAAGCTTTGTTTCTTTAATTCTGCTCCGGTTATTTCTTTAATCTTTGATTGGAGTTCTTAGACAATCATTTAGAATTTGAAAGCTTGGAATTTGACAAAGCCCAGATCAGCAATTCGGCCATTTTGGGATATGTAATCGAATTTGTACCTTTTAAAGCAAGATTTTTACTTGTATTTCAGAGCCAGAGTTTTGTTTTTTGTTCCTTTATTCTTAATTTTAGTCTAAAACTTTGAATTTCATCTTGGATTAGGACTAGAAAAGGACTTTTGAGCTCTAAATATTAGTGCCCTTTACTTCTTTATCATTTCAAGTTCAAGAATATAGTTTATAGGAGTTATTTTTTAACGTTTCAATCTTGGGTTGATATTTCCTAATTGTTTTCTTGTATCAAATCATCTCAAGAATTTTGGTTGTCTGCCTTCTGCAGTGATGCACTTTGTTGTGTCTCAACCAATAATTTCGTTTTGGATATAAAAATTATCGTTTGGGCTCGTAAACCCCTTCACTTGGCTCTCTTTGAGGGAGAGAGAGAGAGAGAGAGAGAAATTGAGATTGGGATCGAGAGATATAGAGAAAGGGTAAAGGCCAATCGGATAAGGTCCCTGGCGAGGGGAGAGCGAGATAGAACGAGAACGAGAGAGATAAAGAGGGAGGGGGCATCCCAGTCGAATCGAGAGAGTCAGAGCAAGTGGGTCTATGGCAATTCTATCATGTGATATAGTGTATTTGAGACAATTTATTAAGATTCTATCTACACCTCATATTCCTAATCGAATGGTTGATATTAAGTGGCCTCACGTATGGCTAAATTAGGATAGCCCTACTATAAACGTGCCCAAAAAAAAAAATACATATTTGTTAAATTGGAAAAATAAACAAAAGTAATGTTGATTACTGTAAAGTCAATTATTGTTATTATTATTATTATTATTATTATTATTATTATTTTTGAATGGGGATTATTGTTATTACCAGGGACACGGAGGGACAGCCGTGTCACTGGGGACTTGAGCCCCACTCATTTTTTTTATTTTCTCTTTAAAAATATAGAAATTCTATACTTAAATTACATAAAAAACCCTACTCAAAAATAGAAAAATATAGAATATTTCTCAGAAAATAGATATAATTTCGTTCCAAACCCCACTAGACGAAATTTCTAGCTCCGTCCCTGATTGATACTATTACTGAGAAAAAGAGACAAAAGGTCATCAAGCTAGTACATAAGAGATAAAGCAATCAGCATGGTTGATCTTAAATTCATTATAAAAAGAATATAATAAAATAAAATAAATTACAAAAGTTCTCGTTCTCAATTGTAATCCAAACAATCAAAATACATAAGTATTTGAGGGAGAGAAGGATTAAGACTCCATAGATGTCCAAATTCGGTCAACAGATGCCATATATTTCGTCCAAATCGATCGACAATGGCATAATCAGATGACGGATATTGTCAGACGGCAAAGGACATCGGCTAGGTGAGTCTTCCGACAGGGGGGTCTTTGGAAAACGAAGGCTATCGGATGGCAAGGCTGTCGAATGATGGGGTCGTTGGAGATGTGAGAGAGAAAATACATAGGGTGAAAGCGTGTGTTCAGATAGAGAGTGTGTGGAAAAATATGGTCGGAGTTGGAGATGTGAGAGAGAGTATTTGAAACATGTCAGAGATCTACCAGAGTAATTATGGTATTAGGAAAAGTCTTAAGTAATAAATGGGATATCAGAAGCTATATTTGCACCCTTTAGTGGAATAAAAAACACCCCTTTTATGAAAAAAAATAATTCCTTTATAACAAACTATCCTCATTGAGTAGTTTAGTTGTTTATGTTTGTTCAATCTATAGCTATATCGTACACCCCATCACCTTCATCAAGATTCAAGATATATTTCCAAACAAAAACTCAAATCCGGATATAAAAGTGCAATACACCATCAATAACTTTCTCAAACCTTTTTTTTTTTTTTTGGCGCGTCTATAGTAGGGGCGTCCCTACGTAAGGCCCTGTTTATACACCGTTTGATGGGAATCTGTGTATAAACAGATTCCCCACAGATTCCCATCAAACGGTGTAAACAAGGGTCTTACCTAGGAGCGCCTCTACTATAGCCGCCTCCTTTTTTTTTTTGTCATTTTTCGCTCAATTATTCATTTACATAAATGCAAAACCATTCCTTGAGGAAGCTTTAAATGTTGAAGCAAAAACAAAAAGCTTCGAAGGATTAATATGCACTACTAGGTTTTATTTTATTTTCACTGTTTTTTTAATTTACCTTCGCTTTAATTTCTTCTAATTAGTGTACTACAATTCGCTTTTTTGTTGATATTATCAATTACATTAAAGAAAGAATAGGAAAAAACAAGTGCAGAAAGACAGGAAATTTTATCTGCAAAGGTTAAAAAATTTTGAAAAAACGAGGCATTAGGTTAGGGGTCAGATATGTAAAGAGCCCAAGGGAGAAGATGAACAGAAACAAGGAGAGGGGTACGCTTAGAAGAAGGTTTTTTTTCCCTTTAATTATCCTATTTATCATTTTACTTAGCAAATGGGTGTCTTTATGTCAAGGGAGGTTGTAAATATAATCCCCTGGGATATTGATGTACAAGAGTTTGAAAAGGGGCATTTGTTAAAGTGTGCCCCATAAAAGGGGGCATTTATACAGAAAGTCTGGGGATTTTTAGACAAAATTACAAATTGGGCACATTTGAAATAACTTTAAATTTCTACTTTTATGCAGTAGAAGAAATAAAGCTATAGTCATAACTTTTTGCCAACTGGAGCTAGCTCAGTTGGTACAAGGCTTTAGGAATGTGTGTGTGAGTTTGGAGGGATCAGGGGTTCAAGCCTTGGTAGTGTGTGTGTGTGATATTTTCTTTTAAATTTATAGTAAGTAATGGTCATTAATTAAGCCCCACTTTTTTTTTTTTTTTAAAAAAAAAAAGCTATAGTCATAACTTTTAGTATTATGTTTAGCTGATATATTTGAAATTTTAATTTCAGCACATAAATAATACTTCTTTTGTCATTTATTAAAGTTATGAAAATTATAAATTTTTTTTTTGAGAAAAGCAAATCTGTTATTATAAATGCAAAAGCTTTTACAATAATAGATTGAATTGGAAAATAAAAGTCCTCTAATAGATAAACTAATTCTCTACTCTTAAAGCTATCCTAGCCAATCCATTGGTAAATAAATTGACTACAATGTAAGGAGGCAAAAAAAAAAAAAAAATTCTAAATGCATTCAGCAGTAAGCAGAACTATCATTGTACCTGACTTCAATAATTAAAGATTTTCGGTCAATATCCCTGATTGTTAGGATTTCCAACTATCATGTAGCTAGCATGATTATGAATCCGCCATGATCATCATTCTTGAATTGCATTATGGTGCCATATGTTTCCTTTGCTTATCATGTGTATGTAAGCTATAGTATCCTACCGAAGAAGGAGATCTACCAATCTTCCTCATTCAGTCTTCGTAATTAGTTGTTTTATTTTAAATTTACTTTATTATTCTCATATCATGATGTCGTAATAAAAAGAAATAAAATTCTAAACTTATAATAAGATAGATGTAGAAAATTAGACAAAATAAACTATGTTCCTTTGGTCTTGTTATTCAAAAAAGTTATATACAAAAAGGGCCCACATTTAGATGTTGGAATAATGGTACAATAAAAAAACAACTTAGCGAACAAAGAAGATTTACCTAAAATAATATAGATTCGGAAATAAAGAAAATGAACTTAAAATAAAATTATTAAGATGGGGAAGAAATTAAATAAAGCAAAGAAATTGGATAATCTTATTAGAATATAAATGAGCATAATATTAAGGAGTTGGCACTAAATTCAAAACACAACAAGCATATTGATAATTCTACAAAAAATTGAGTTAATTGTGCTATTTGACTTGTTAAAATGTATGTCTTTGAGTATTATTAGTTTTTTTTAATTAATTTAAGTTTATTTGATTTATTGTGTTTCTTTCATTTAATTTAGTTTTTTAGTTTAATTTAATTTTGATTTTATTTTGTTTTAGTTTAAAAGAAAAGAAAAGAAAGATTCGGAATACTAGAGCCAATCTCGTGCGTGAAGAAGTTGAAGTCCACATGTGATCGTGGTCGTCAGATGAAGATCAGAAACGAGTAGTGCGAGTGGAGGACGGC
The DNA here is from genome assembly GCA_002914845.1 of Trema orientale. Classification (NCBI taxonomy): domain Eukaryota; kingdom Viridiplantae; phylum Streptophyta; class Magnoliopsida; order Rosales; family Cannabaceae; genus Trema; species Trema orientale. Next base: position 190,878 of record JXTC01000533.1, on the reverse strand, counting down.
TGACATATTTCACGCGCAAATGCAGGCGAGTGGAGCATTGCTGACAGATGGTGGGGCCTGTGGCGTGTCAGCGCTGCAGGTTCTCTGATCAAGCAGTTGGATTCTATGCGGCGTGAAATACATGCACTTGGTTTTCCTTCCAGTGACCTATCGCCACATCAGCTACTCAATTTCGGCTTGTTTATCGGCGAATCACGAGCAATATTGGTGCGAGCTCATGACTTTGTGCTGCTCCTGATTATTCGCCACATACCAATTTTCAAATTTTAAATAGAGGAAAGAGAAAGGAAGAAAGAAAGAGAGGAGGAAATTTCTGGAGTTCCAGAGAGGTAAGCACCTAGGCGCCATTATAAGAGCGCCCATATGCTACTTCATAGGTCCAGAAGCACAAAAGCCCGACTTTTATTATGATTTTGCCCTTAATTCGTAAAATCTATAAATTAGGACTGTTAGAGCTTATTTTGGACGACTTTTGAGAGTTTTAGACTTCAAGAGGGATAGGAATTAGAGAACAGCCCGAGTTGGAGATGGGAGTGTTACAACTCAAATTCGCTTAGAGTTTTTTTTTTGCTACTATTTATGTTTGGAATTATTATGATTTTTTCTAGTTTAGCGATTAACTAAATTTTTTTTTCTAGGGTTACGATATAACCTGATTATGAGTGTTTTAATTTTTTTAGTTTAATCAAATTAATATTTTATTCCAATATATGTTGAGTGTTTCAACTTGTTCTTAATGCTTGTGGTTGCTTAATCAACGATTGCATGACTGGAGATTTGATTTGAGACTGAGAAATGATAATTGAATTCGACTTAATTGGAATACCATGAATTCAACATAAGATAGAGATATTTATGTGATTTGTGCAGTGTTTATGATTTCGTATTCTTAAAGAAATTTGATTAATTTAGAGTTTTAACAGAGATATATGACTTTGCTAGTTGAATTAAATTGTTAATGCTTGAGAAAGATTAATGATTACATTAGATAAATTCACTGTCAACATATAGAATAAAATTTGATTTAATTAACTAGGAGATTTAGACAGAATTAGTCTTGGTGAAATCGAAAACCCTAGATCTTTAGTTTCTTGAAGTCCTGTTTATTTTATTTTGTTTGATTTATTTTATTTTAATTGGTTATTTCATTTCAACGCAAATTTTTTTCTAAATTATTTTCAAATAAAGTTAGAGTTAGACTAATTTTGGTAATTGATAAGTACAGTCCTTATGAGAACGATACTCATATTTATCACTTTATTACTTATTAGTGATATTGTGCACTTGCATTTCACAATAGCCCGATTAGTAAGAATATTCTCAATTGAATGTGAAGTATTCCATGGCTAAATATTATATTTCAATGCAAATAACATCCTTTATTTCTCCCAAATTTATTTATAGAAGAAATAAATTTATTTCCACATCACCAACGAGATGTAACGCTGTACCAAACAATAATGAACTAGGTAGATTCTACCAACGTATATAAACATAGAAATTATTTAATGATAATAAATATCTTGTGATATCTAGCTCCTCACAAAGTTAATGAGCCAATAATAGCATGATTGCATCGCATTTAATATTGGTCATATGTGCATGTTATTTTGAGCACTATTCTTATGAGTTTGCAATAATTATTAATTTTAATTCTTTAAAGAATTTTATTATAATGAAATATTCGGGACACGCTCATTAGTACAAATTTGACATCTAATAAGTTGATTACATGGATTAATTTAGTATAACACAAGATGTTAACTCCTAAATACTTTGTTATTTTATTTAAGAATTATGAGCTTAGTTTGTCATTATTAGCCTAAATTGTTTAAATTATAGTTGATTTAGTATTTACTTGGGTATTCGTTTGTTTTTATCAAAAAGAAATGTATTTATTTGTCTTTTTGCATCACATATATGTATATCTATGTTACAAATAAAAGTTAAATCTAATTATAGTTTAAAATAATAATAAAAAGGGGTAAAGACTGCTTTTGACTAAGTCGATTAAGACCCAAAGGAGTATATATATGTATGTTCAAGCTTTTATTTTTACTCCCATCTCTCTACCGCTACACTTCCTTAGTTATACTCTCTCTGATTGCTTTATTGTAAAATCTATATACACAAATACACACACATATATATACTCTTCACATAATTGTTAAAATTAAATAAGTGCTCAGCTGAGATTCTAGTTCCTCCGTGTGTATTACTCAACATGAAAGGTAATTTCTCTAGTTATTAATAATTGTTTTCCATCATGAAATGTGAGTGATTCTCGGGTTCTAATTATATGAAGATATAAATAGTTAGTTCTTGAAGTTAAATAGTTCTAAAGATTTTTTTTTTCCACTGTTAAGAGGATTCATGAACTTGGATTCTAATTATATGACTATATTGCAATAATATAAATATATATATATATATACTTATAGATATAAATCAAGGAAGAAATTTTAATGTATATATATATATTATTAAGGGGTTTTGTCCAACACTTGAGTTGCTACCAGATTATATAAATTATTTTATTTACTGTTAATGTGAAAAGTTATTAGTTTTAGTATCATTTGATATTGTTACCATGTTTATACTTGGGAAAAGAATCCATAACAAGGATCATGGTTACTCAAAGTTATATTTGACTCTAAGAGTAATAAGTGCGCGTAAAACATGTAAACTATTTTGATGCTGTGCGTGTAATTGTTTGTGCTTATTTATATATTAATTTTTGTGGGTACTTTAATATCCTGTTTATAGGCTTTCATACCACTGATTCACTTAGCTTTATGCTTTGGATATATTTGTGATCTCTTTGTAACAACTGCTTGGCTTCACTAAACATTATATAATTTTCTTTTGAATAAGCAGTTAGACCAATTACTTGGTATTTTACATCCTCTTGTTTTGTATTTATGTAAAAGATTAACTATTTTCAAGATTGAGTTTATAATACCAATTCTTGTTTCATCGTATGCTTTATGACCAAAAGAAATTTTATCGGTAAAATATTAGTGGCATGTCAGTCGTATCTTAAGCAAGGAGCATTTCACTAGCAAAGACTTAGGAAGCTCGGAGACGAGGTAAGTAAAGTACTCAACTACAACATAAGAATTTTGTGCTATGTGAGTATCTATTAGGTTTCGATGCTTTGCATTCTGGTTATGAGCATGACTATTGGCATTTCAATTTCAGCATACATGCTTGGCATTTCTGGTATGATATTATCATGTATATCATGAGGCCATGAGTTTTTTACGAAAATGTTTAAGAGAGGTGACAAGTTTAGTGAAATACTTAGTATTATTGTGCAAAGCTATGCTTATTACAGAGAAGTTGAGACCAGGTAACTTTCAGAAGGTTTTATGCCACTGTTATGGGGAAGCAGGATACAGATTTATAGTTTCAGAGTGGCAACCCTAGGAGAGGGGCAAGTCTGATGGGATTTGTCAGAAGGTTTGCCAAGGTATCCCTCCTCCAAGATATATAATAGATTATACTACAGTGTCGGGTCACCTTGTTTCTTGAGCTCGATAGGGTGACGATGGAGTAAGGTTAGTAACGAGCCTCACTGCGATGAGAGCTGGTCGGAGGAGAGCCTATAGAGATATTATCAATTTGGGAAACTCTACAAGCGCAGTGCAAAACTGAACAGTGAGCACAAGAAAAGGCCCAAGGGAAAATGTTTATACCAAAAAGTTTAAGCAAGCATGATCATGCATTTAATACATGTCATTGAGCACTATTTCATACATTACTTTTCTAACTGAGCTATAGCTCACAGTGGTCTTGTATTGCAGGTAATGATTGAGATGACTAGATGAGCTTGTCAGCTAGAGTAGAGGCCTAATCTTGGTACTGTACATATAGATATTTTGACTTTATGTGGTGCCTAATTTATGTATTTTGGGATATTCTGTAGTCTCTCAGTGGAATTGTTTTTAGTTCTTTTTCTTAGCACTTATTTACTACCTTTCGTTTTGTAATATACGTATATGTCAATCCGTGCTATGTCTGTAAATAAAGTCATTTCTTTGTAAATAAAGTCATCTATCTATAGAGTTTTAAAGAAAAAGTAAAAAGTTTAATTTGGCCCATATTTTAGAGAAATAATTACAGAAATATTTAAAGAAAGTAACGCTTTGTTAATTGAAAGTTAATAAATTTCCACTAGTAGTGTAATGAAAATGAGAGCATTATAAATATAAATATAAGGACATGTAAATAAATTAGATAGGTAGTTTACGAAAATCCTTGGCATATATTATTATTCAATACAAACAAAGACAAAGAAGTTAGGAAAGGTAATTATGTTGCCTCAGTAATCTCAAAATGTCAGAAATATAATAAAAGGTTTAGTATGAAGTAGAGATATCTCTAGTAACAATGGATTCAATTGGTTTAGGGATTTCCTCTAACCAAACAAGTTCATTGGTCACCTAAAGAGCCAATTTAGCCAATCTATGTGCAGCTTCATTAGCTTCATGAAAGATATGTTTTACTTTGATGCCTAGAAATAGAGAGAATAAACTTATGATATCTAGTAATAGATTTCTAAATTTGGAAAGGCATCCCATTCCATTGTTGAGAGCTTGGACCAAGACCATTGCATCTGATTCTAAACTCTGTAGATTTAGACTAATATCTCTAGCCCATAAGAGTGATATCCCAGTTGCCTTAGCCTTAGCATGTTTTAGTGAAAGAAGGCCATCAAGCTTTTCTGACAACATTGCCATTACTTTCCCTTTATTTTTTCGAATTATGGCACAAATTCCAATAGCACGTGTTTGTTCGTTAAAGACAACATCAACATTCATCTTAAAACAACCATTGGATGGAGTTGTCCATCGAGTTTCCCTCATTCGTAGAACCTGTGAACAAGTTATATTTTTCATCTTCTTCTTGCATTTCGATATTCCTCCAAGTATCGAGTAGACCATTATACTCGGTGTTTTTGACCCATGTAACCTCTTGTTTCTTTCATTCCAGATGTATCATAATAAACAGAGGAATAAATCAAAATCTTCCAAACTCAGCAATTGACAATATAAAGAAATAATATCGACCATTGTCATAGAAAAGAGCTTATTAAAATCTAGCTGAAATTTTGATGCCCTGCAAATTGCCTTAGCAAAGCTACAGTGAATCAAGGCATAAGTAATAGTCTCCCATGGGCAATTACAAGAGCTACAACATGGAGATTGGACCACTTTCTGATGAACTAAACCCACTATCGTCAGTAAGGCTTCGTGGTAAGCTCATCTTTATTTTACTAGGAAGAGTTAAGCCCCAATATTTTCTCAACCAGGTATGTATGCCAGCTAAATTTGAGCATGAGCTTCTTTCCAATCTAGCTTCAATTAGCCAATATCACGATTTAACATAATAAGATCCAAAAGTAGTAAAATGCCTAACCAAACTATCTCTTGGTGCCGTAAAACTCAAGAGAATAGTCAATACCTTTTTAGTAAGAAAATTTCAGTAACTGAGATGAGCAACAAAAATTTAAAGGGAGTACAATAAAATTAAGAATTCCAAATCATATTTTGACAAGGAACTTGAAAATTATGCATACATATGTGAAGCATAAATTAGAATAATTTGCTTCTGTTCTCTCCTTTCTAATTTTATATTTTTAATTTCAACTTTTGTCATAAATAAAAGTTTGCAAAGAAATTGTAAAGTAAGAATATTTCCAGGATGTATATAAGATTTTATTCAAAGAAAATCAAAACTATGACATAGCAAATTAAACACTCAATTCCAAGGAAATAGGATAACGTAACTATAGGTTGACGTACCTTGTTTATATCTGAGGGAGTAAAATACTAGTTTAGCATACTAATGTCTCATTTTCGATCTCATATAACAAAGAGAGAAACACAAGAACTTTCATCATGGGAAAGTGGTGCTACTGGTTTAAAAGATATACCACTTGGAATCCATGAGTTTGTAATGCAACGAATAAAATTCTCATCACCTACCTTCCATCGTAGGCTCTCGACAAGAAGTTCTTTACCCTACAAAATACTTCTCCAAGTAAGAGAATGTGATGCATTGCCAAACACCAAATATAATTTAATCTTTATATACTATCCTAGCAAACTAGCACAGTGGCAAGAAAGAGTTGATCCCTACAGAGAATTCGTATTACTATTAAATTAACCTAAACTAACCTGAACTACTATCAAACAAATGGGTGTTTTGAGATTGCAAATGAGATAAGGATTAATTAAACTGTAACTAAAATGAGCATGAAAGATAAATGAACTAGACTCAATAGACAAAACCTTGGTCAAAAACTTTTCTCCACCACTAGACATAGGTTCCAATTCCATCGTAGGCCCTCGACAAGAAGTTCTTTACCCTACAAAATACTTCTCCAAGTAAGAGAAGGTGATGCATTGCCAAACACCAAATATAATTTAGCCTTTATATACTATCCTAGCAAACTAGCATAGTGGCAAGAAAGAGTTGATTCCCACAGAGAATTCGTATTACTATTAAATTGACCTAATCTAACCTGAACTACTACCAAACAAATGGATGTTTTGAGATTGCAAATGAGATAAGGATTAATTAAACTGTAACTAAAACAAGCATGAAAGATAAATGAACAAGACTCAATAGACAAAACCTTGGTCAAAAACTCTTCTCCACTACTAGACATAGGTTCCAATTCCATCGTAGGCCCTCGACAAGAAGTTCTTTACCCTACAAAATATTTCTCCAAGTAAGAGAAGGTGATGCATTGCCAAACACCAAATATAATTTAACCTTTATATACTATCCTAGCAAACTAGCACAGTGGCAAGAAAGAGTTGACTCCCACAGAGAATTCATATTACTATTAAATTGACCTAAACTAACCTGAACTACTACCAAACAAATGGGTGTTTTGAGATTGCAAATGAGATAAGGATTAATTAAACTGTAACTAAAACAAGCATGAAAGATAAATGAACTAGACTCAATAGACAAAAACTTGGTCAAAAAACTCTTCTCCACCACTAGATATGGGTTCCAATTAACTAAAGACTTCAATTATTAACTATTCCATAAAGCCATTAATCCTAGATAGTTTACGAATGCATCACTATCACGTCTCTCCTTGGATTATATGCTACCTAGATAAACATCATAACTAACATCTTTCAATTAGATTACCTAAGCAAATGCCCTAAGACTAACATAATTGAAGCATTAAACTGAGAGATTAAATAACCAAGATTCTAATCACACAAATGCAGATTACAAACCTAAGCTATGTTCTTCTCTATAACTAATATATCAAATGATCACATCAGTCATAGATTTACTACTCACTAGTTTAAATATGATGAACATCAATTCAAACCCTAATTATATAATTATGTATTAATAATCTAGCTGTGTATCTAAATAAATTAACACATCAATCATAAGGCAAATAGGAACTGAAGAACATAACAACTTTGATGATTATTGCCAAATTTTACAATTAGATGTTAATCGCAAGAGCACAGGTCAATAACAGAGTAAGAGTATCGTCCCATGAAGATTGAATGCTAAATCAATATTAAGTATTAAAATTGATTAATTCTAACTTTATCCAAACAAAAGATAAGAAATGCAAAAGAAAGAAAATAAAGATAATTAAAAAAAATGCAAAATGAATAAAAGGAATTGCAAGAAAATAAACACGTCTAGGTTTACTAGCTCCCCATCCCCTCGCTTATTTTGATATCTCTCAATTTCCCTCTTAAATTAACTAATTTACTAGAGTTGTCAACCAAGAACCCTAATGTATCCAATAAGCCTTTTACAAGTACAAATTGGAACTACCTAGACAAGATAATACATGTTGACTAGGTGCATTAATTTAGGTTCTCAAATGATTGCACAGGTTACAAAAGTATATTCCTATCCTATATAAACTTATCCCAAACTAGGTAATCCTATGTTGCTTTACCTAAGTCTAAATTTCTATTCCCTTTTCTAAACTCATAGAAATTTCACTCAATATTCTACTTAGTGATCAATTAAATAGAAATCAAGAGGTATAAGATAAAAATAAAATAATTCAACAATGGATTTGATTGATTAAAGAGGAGAAATAATCATACACAATATAATAGGTTGGTTCACTTAGTAAAACTAGACAAAAAGAAATTAGCTCATAATATAGATTAAGAACAATAGCATTTCATTCCAATGAAATTAAAAGATACAAAAGATTAGGAGAAAAGTTGAAAGATAAAACTATATTGATGTGGATTTCCCCTTCTTGAAAGAGATTAGATGTGTTCTTCAAAGTTGTAAATTCCTCATTCAAGATAGCCATCTTATCCTCTTGATTTCTCCCTCAAAATTTGCTCTCAACTATACTAATTACTAAAGATAAAAGTTAAAATAGAAATCCTAAGAAAAAACTAAAAATATAAATATGTATACTAATATACAATTTATTTATTTACGAAATTGTTTTTCATATTTTTGGTGAAGCTCCAAAAATAGAGTCTTCGAGCTCTTTCTCTCTCTCTCTCTCTCTCTCTCTCTCTACCAAAATCTCATTAGAAAAGTGTGTCTCCATCCTTAAAATGAATTTTCTCTAAGCTAGCTCTAGCATACTTAAGTATAGGTCAAGTCTCAGTCGTTGGATGCTCAAAAGGATTGATCTTGGCCTTCAAAACGAGCTTTGTACTCGGAGTAGGGTGTTGTGGCACTGAAAGGGGAAGCTGCGGTGCCACAAGGCTTCTAGAAATCTCGAATTGGCGCCGCGGATAGCTCTTGAGTCCCTAAGGGTATTCTCATACCCATAGGTTAATCATCGTAGCAACAAGCCCACTCATGTGCTAGCAAGTGCTACGATTCTCCTTGTGGCTCATAGCCTTGTGTGCAACCTTCTCATGTAGGAGCACCATGCCACGCAACATTTTTCCACTTATTATCAAGGTCTAAGTGAGGTCTACCTCCCATAACCAACACGTGTTGAGGTATGCATGGCCTTGGCACACTACGCATCCTCTAGATATCCCCAACCAAAAGTGGCTTAACCATGGCCAACTTGCATTGAGGCTTACACCACCTTGGAATACCATGCATCCTCAGTCTCTCTACGAGTGGCCTTCTCGTGACCATCTCATGTTGAGGTATACGTGCTCTCATAGTCCTATGTATCATCTAGGAAGGTCGGCCCATGAACCGTGCCTGCAGCATAAGAGCCTGCAAGTCAAATGCACAACCAAACCTCCCACATTGAGACTAAGTGCAATACTGGGTGGCCGGTACTGTCTATGAGTTTCTCATCCTCGTAGAGACATAAGGGTCCCCTTGTGGTTCCCTAGTATCCACCCCCACAAGCACTCTCCACATGCTAGCAGGTAGCTCACTTAGCCCACGGATGCCCAATGTGTGCCAGGGGTGGTGGAGAGCCAATACCACACAACCTCCCTAAAGAGCATTTTGAGCTTTTAGCCTATTTCCAGGAGGAAACATGATTTTCACCCAGCAAGCATATGGCCTTAAACTCACTTTTTCTTACACAATCTCTGAAACGATTGTATATCTGTGATCCTCACATCGAGGAGACAGGGTATTTTCGACCGGATTAGACGCCAAACAAAAGACGAATAAATCCAATAATTCCATCTACATCCTGAAGCACCGTATAAGTGTCCGTAGGCAAACTCCCATAGGCAAGCTCCCATGGCTAGTTTCCTAGGCACACTTGATGCATGAACAAGCCTCTCTATGGCACATTACACTACGTTAAGTAGGCCAGCACACAAGTAGGCCTATGCCTGTGCTGCATGTTAGGCAGGCCATTACCACGCAGAGGCCATGTCCGTGCTGCGCACGGGACAATCACTTGCTGTGCACTAGGCAGGCCGATGCTGCATAGCAATTTACTATGAGGCATGCTAGTATGCTGGCACGGGATAGTCCCGTGTTGCGCTAGGCATGCTCATGCTGAACAGCTGGCAGGGCATGCGCATGCCTGGCCACGTGCAGGCAGGCACGCAGTGGCCTCATGATTACGCGCAGCAGCATATGTTAGGGTTTTTTAACCACTTTTTTTTTTAATTTAAAACTAAAAACCAAAAATCCTAAAACTAATCTGGAAAATTAGATTTAACCTAGAATTTTTTGTACTTTTCATCAACAAGAAAAATAAGAACACCAAAAATTCTAGAATTGCAAAAATCATAGTTTAATAGTCATGCTTTCATGATTAACACATAAGAACATCTAATTGACTACAACATACATCAACCATGTATCAATCAACCATCATAAACATAGTAAACATAGAATCAATTACATGAACAAGATCAAATATTCATCTTATAAAATTAAAAACAATTCATAATCAATCAATTTTATGAAGAGTAATCTAGAACAATATTATGATATGTCTAAGAAACCTATGCTCTTGATGCCAACTACTGGTTTTTCTTAGAAAATTCTATACTTTTTAATCATATTATAGACAAAAATAATCTACGAAAACCGGAACACATGTTTTGTAAAATAAGAACGCAGTGGAATACGATTTTAAATTTTTTCTTGACATCTACAAAACATCACAGGATCTTTAACATAACACAAATCAATTCTAGAGATTCTATATGCATCTAATTGTTATAGAATTACCTGGGAAAACTTCGAATCCTCTTGTCTATCCTCTTCACACGTCGTTGATTCAGTGTGTAGGCACTATTCTCCGATCGGTTTTGAATTTCTTCGAGGTTACCACTCAGACGTGAGATTGGTTCCAACAACTTTCCAGATAGACACTCATTCTCTCTTGTTGGAATAATTATATACACAATCAAAGTAAGATGAAACTTTGATTGCACCGAGCATTAGAAAATATGGCTATTACTGAATTCGTCTCTCTCTCTCTCTCTCTCTTTTTCTCTTGGTTGGTATGAAACTCTAGGGGATTTCTCCTCTCTCTCTCTTTCTCTCTTGGTTGGTATGAAACCCTAGGGGGTTTCTCCTCTCTCTCTCTCTCTCTCTCTCACATACATTAGGCTCTCTCTCTTCTCCTTTCTTGTTTATTGTGATACTAGAGAATTGTCTGAGTTAGAGTCTTAGTTAAGTGACTATCACTTAACTATTAAGGGCCATATATAGTTTCTCATATTGGGCCAACTTAACAGCTTAAGTAAAGGCCTATACCAATCATAGTCCAATTAGGATGTGCTATTATTAATTAATCAGCAATTGGGTTTTGTTGAGCTAGACAGGGAACCCAATGGACCCAAATAATCTAAGCACTAATAGATCGGTTGCTAACGATTATAATTAACTCATAATATTACACTCTTAGATTAAATGTCTTATTTTCTAGAAGTTATTAGTATTTAACTAACTTGATCCATTTAGCATATTCTATACCACAAATGTAACCACAATGCCATACCATAGAAGATATATAAAATTACCGTAATACCCCTCTATACCTATTTACCTCTAAATTGCCATTTTTCATCTAATGGATAATTTATTGACAATTTAATTTCATGGATGTCATAAAACATTGTCAAATTCACAAAGTGATCTGGAATTTAAATTACTCTAAGACCTTGAAAGAACTTAGAGTGGTAGTAAGGCATGGTGTTCATGAAGGGCATTCATGTCAATTCTGAAATCTTTATCTTCCAAGATACCGAAGTTCGAACCACAATGGAACTAGTCCTTTAGTAAATCAAAAAGATAAAATTTACGAAAGCAATTCCGTGCAACACTAGATTAAGATGCAAATACATAGTACTAAAATTAGTAATAACAGAATAACCGAGTTATGATACTTAATCTCAATTCTTGTATTACTTAGTCCAGTTCAATACACTTATAATTTTGATAACACAATAGTTTTTCTATTAGAAGACATATACTTATACGATTTTAGACTCGTTATTTTCATTGGGATAGACAAGCACTACAACTTGTGATAAATAAAGCATTCTATCTTTATTTACAAGTTGTGAACATTTCATTTGGATATAGAATAAAGAAATAAGTCTCCCCATGTAAACAACTTCATATGTTTATTTCTTTATTACAATTCAATATATCATGGAAATTTTAGATATTTGCATATGAATACATTCAACTATGTGTAACATAAGATATATAATGTAATAATAAAATATTCAAGCATAATATTTCATAAACCATTATTACTGTATTAAAATACAAGAGAATAATAAATGCTTTCTACGGTATAATACCAACATGCACTTCTTCAAGTTTCAAAGATTCATGTCCGTACTGTTAGGGTTTATACCCTAAAAGCATGTATATTTTGGATATTTGCTGAATTAATAAAATGATATTTTTCTATTTGAATTTGTGCATAATGTGTATATCTTTAAATATAAAAAAATTTCTAGTTTATTTATGTGACCATGAATTTAGTATATAAGTGTTATATGTATGAGGATTAAATTTATGGATAATAAATTAAATATAGTCCATAATAATTAATTAAAGTATGGGATCTTTAATTAAATATTATTAGTACGGTCCATTAACATTGAGAAAGTAATAGTCTTATCCGGACTATTGATGTGTTGACATTATAATGGAGGTACTTTATATAATTCAATTATATAGGCCGGGACCAGACATAATTTGAATCTCACATAAATTCCGTTAACAGTTGAGAGTTCAAATAATGTCATTAGATGACCATATTTAAATCAATCTTAATCTTGAGTAGTTATAGACTCCTATTTATAACATTATGTTCTTTAACATATTTGTTAAAGGTCTGTTTAGGAAACAGACCGAAATACTTGTATCTTGGGAGTATGATGAGATGAGTCACTGGAAATGTAGCTTATAGATATGGAATCTATTCCTTCCATTAGGAAGCTAGAAAGATGATTCCCTTGTGTATTGATTCAGGACTTGAATAGTTTGAGTACTCAATTTGTAATAGATTTATAAATTAATTGTTCATTAGAGAATCAATATTACACAAGGATAAAGATGTAATTAGAGAGGTAAACGGAACATGACCTAGCTCCAATTATGAATTGTCTATGAAGGATTGAATTATATGTAATGATTAAATTGATGGACTGCTTGTTGTTTTCTGAGTAAATTAATTGTGTAACTTCAAGAGTGCAATTCCAAATTTTTAGTGGAGTAATACTGGAATTAATAAATTATATAGACAAATTAATTAAAGAGTTTAATTAATTGTCATAATTTATTAGAGCTTGAATTACAGGTCCATAGGTCCCCAGTTCCACCTCTTACAAACACTGTACTGAATATTACATTATTTCTGTTATTGCACACATTTGGATAAATTGTTTGTCTAAAATTATTAATAATTGCTATTAATTAATTAATTTATTTAAATTTGTGAAGAGATAAGTTTCCTAATTTGTTTAAATTTTGAATTTGAAAATATCTAATTATCAAATAATTAGATAAATAAAATTTGAGAAACTGACTGAACGTGACAGTGTCACTAGTTTTCTTATTTAAATATATATATATATATATGTATATATAGGGTGATGTTTCAATGAAAATTTTTGTTTTTGCTCCATGAATAAGTAAGATTATCAAGTTGAATATGACCTACAATAACAAGTAATTTTATCTATTTCTATTATTTGATTAATTAATGTTTCATTCAAATATTGTTCTTTTTTTTAATTTCTTTTCTTTTTTGATTTTAACTTATAAGTTTAATTTTTTAAATTGCATTTAATCTGAACGTATTATACTACTAATAGGAATAAGTAATTTTTTTGAGAATATAAATAACGTTAGTTTTGTTTTTTTATGGGATGTAACGTTAGTTTTTTTATTTTTTTTGGAAAGGATATAACGTTAGTTTTGAAATTATAAGAAAAAAAAAAGAATGATTTTGTTTTTAGGAAAAAGTTTTGATAAAAATTTAGTATTTAATAGTTTTTTTATTAACAATTTTTTTTTTCAGAATATAGTTATTTTTTTTAAGGAATATATAATGGTAGTTTTGAAATTATAAAAAAGAAGGACTGATTTTTTAATGAAAAATTTAATATATATACAGTTAGTTCTTCAAAAAAAATATCTATATATAGATACACAGTTAGTTGTTTTTTATTTTTTTAATAAAAATTAACAATAGAATGAAAAAAGGAAAAAAAATAATGGAAAAGGGATTGGAAAAAAAATTCCAACTCATAGGTCACATATAGGTTGCCAATTTTTTAAGTCATAAATAACTTTCTATATTTATATACGTATTAATTAGATTTTTATTTTTTTGATAAAATTACTAATATTATTATAACCATCAGATCAAAATCCAATAGTCTAAATAAAAGTACCTATCAATGGAGCAAAAACAAAAATCTCTATTGAAACATGGCCCTTATATATATATATTAATTAATTAGATTAATTAATTTAAAACATCTATATATATATAAACTTTATGATTTGTAAAAAAATAACTTACGGCTTAAAAAAGTTTTCGTGTATATATATATAATAATTAATATAATTAATTAATTAATTTATTTAATACTTTATTAAATAGATATATATATATATATGGGCACCAATCCAGTAGGTATTTTTTTTTTTACCTACACATAGGTATCATTTTGATTAATGATAATTTTTCTTACACATTTTTTTATATTAAAAAGTAAGAGAGAGAAAAAGCATTAATGATGCACGTTTTTTCATGCACCTCATTATAACCATTGTATCACTTTTAGATGATATTCCAAGGGCTAAAAAAAAAAATACCTATACATAGGTAAAAAAAAAATACCTATTAGATTGGCAACCTATATATATATATATATTTATTAAACTATTTAATAAATAAATTAATTAATCATATTAATTAGTGTATATATATACACGAAAACTTTTTTAAGCTGTAAGTTATTTATATATAAGGTGAAACCCTTGTAAAAAGATACTATGCATTATTTTCTATAGAGCCTCCATAACCTAGAGAGAAAAAGAAGAGAGTCTTCCTATTTCCTGTAGAACAAACTCTTGCAATCTCATGTGTTGAGAATATTACAAGTGCCTAAAGTATGAGTTTAAGAAACTGTACGCAATGCCCACACGTTCATTCAGTTGTGCTTGAGGCTTGGATTGGAAGATCGTGGTTTAAAAGACATAAAAGCTAGGATCTGCTGATAGGTTACAAGAGGTATTAGATCTATTCTCTTTGTATATTTTATGTTTCATATGAATTAATACTATACACTCATATAATCAATTATTTTGAGAAAATTTTTTGAATGTTCTTGGGCCAATCTTACGCTGCGAAAATTATTTTAAATCTAACACATACTTCATTGTACTTGATGTTGGAATTTAAAATTCGCAACGGAAGATTGGCCCAGGAACATTCAAAAATTTTCTCAAAACAATTGACTATATGAGTGCATAGTATTAATTTATAGCAAATAGGAACACACAAAGAGAATAGATCTAATACCTCTTATAGCCTATTAACGGATCCTAGCTTTTTGTCTTCTAAACCACGATCTTCCAATCCAAGCCTCAAGCACAACTCGATGAACGTGTGGGCGTTGCATACAATTTCTTAAAACTCACACTTTAGGCACTTGCAATTTACTCAGCACATGAGATTGCAAGAGTTTTATTCTACAGAGAATAGGAAGACTCTCTTCTTTTTCTCTCTAATTTATGGAGGCTCTGTAGAAAATAATACGTAATGTTCTATATATGCTAGGGTTTCCTTTATGTATATATATATATTTATTAAACTATTTAATAAATAATATATATTAATAAAATCATATTAACATATATATATATAACGGTTTTAAGAAAACGTTTGTTTACTTTTTTTTTTTTATAAACGTAAAATTTTATATATATATAATCTAATTAATTAATATATATATATAAACTAGCAGATAACTCTTTTAAAAAAAGAGTATTTCACTTTTAGTCAGATTTCCAATTTCTATTTACCTAATTATCTGATAATTAGATATTTTTAAATTTAAAACTTAAACAAATTGGAAAACTTATCCTTCCATAAATTTAAAATTAATTAATTAATTAATTAATAACAATTATTAATTACTTATAGATAAACTATTTATCTAGACAAAGTGTGCAGTAACAGAAATAATGTAATATCCAGTGCAGTGTTTGTAAGAGGTGGAATTGGGGACCTATGGACCTGTAATTTAAGCTCCAATTAATTATGACAATTAATTAAACTCTTTAATTAATTTGTCTAATTTATTAATTCCAGTATTACTCCACTAAAGTCTAGAATTGCACTCTTGAAGTTACAGAATTAATTTACTCAGAAAACAGCGAGCAGTCCATCGATTTAATCATTACATGTAGTTCAATCCTCCATAGACAATTCATAATTGGAGCTAGGTCATGTTCCGTTTACCTCTCCAATTACATCTTTATCCTTGTGTGCCACTGGTTCTCTAATGAACAATTAATTTATAAATCTATTATAAATTGAGTACTCAAACTGTTCAAGTCTTGAATCAATATACAAGGGAATCATCTTTCTAGCTTCCTAATGGAAGGAATGGATTCCATATCTATAAGTTACATTCCCTATAAAGTCAATGGCTTATCCATATTTGGAACAAATTCCAAATCAGTAAAGAACTTTCTGAGCCAAACTGCTTCTTTAGCTGCTTCACAAGCTGCTATGTATTCTGCTTCTATAGTAGAATCTGCAGTGCTGGATTGTTTAACACTTCTCCAGATAATGGCTCCACCACCAAGAGTGAACACTGACCCAGACGTCGACTTTTGAGTATCTTTGTCTGATTGAAAATCAGAATCAGTGTAACCAGTAGGAATCAAGCCTTGATTTGAATAAACCAGCATATAATTTCTCGTTCTCCTAAGATACTTGAGAATATGCTTTACTGCTATCCAGTGATCTAATCCTGGATTTGATTGAAAACGATTGACTATCCCTACTGCGTAGCATATGTCAGGCCTAGTATATAACATGGTGTACATAAGGCTGCCAACTGCAGATGCATAAGGAACCCGTCTCATATCCTCTTCCTCTTGAGGTGTCTTGGGACATTGCTCTTTGGAAAGAATAACTCCATATCGAGAAGGTAACTGTCCATTCTTGGAGTTTTGCATCGAAAAATGAATGAGCACTTTATCAATATAAGATGCTTGAGACAGTGCCAAAAGTCTGTTCTTGCGATCTCGAATAATCTGGATGCCAAGCACATAACTTGCTTCTCCCAAATCTTTCGTTTGGAATTGCTCGGCTAGCCACTTCTTTACATTAGATAATATTTCCACATCATTCCCAATGAGCAAAATATCATCTACATAAAGAACAAAGAAGACCACTTTCTTGTCTTTGATGTACTTGTATACACAAGGTTCATCAATATTTTGATCAAAATTATAAGACTTGATCGTCTCATCAAATCTTAGATTCCATGATCTTGAAGCTTGCTTAAGTCCATAAATGGACCTAAGTAGCTTGCAGACTTTCTGCTCTTGGCCTTTAGCTACAAAACCTTCTGGTTGCATCATATAGATGCTTTATTCAAGATAGCCATTCAAAAAAGCTGTCTTGACATCCAATTGCCATATTTCATAGTCTAAACATCAATGGATAAGAGGATACGTATGGATTTATGCATGGCTATTGGCGAGAAAGTCTCCTTATAGTCAACTCCCTCTTTTTGGGTATAACTCTTTGCCACTAACCTAGCCTTGAACATTTCAACTTTTCCATCTACACCTCTTTTTCTTTTATAGATCCATTTACATCCAATGGGCCTGACATCTTCAGGTGGATCTACAAGTTCCCAGACAGAATTGGAATACATGGATTCCATTTCCTTGTTCATAGCCTCTTGCTATTTTTCCTTATCAGAATCTTCCATTGCATGCTTGTATGTCAATGGGTCATCTTGGCTACTATCAGAAATAGCAACATGTGCTTCTCTAACTTCCCTGTAGTGAGCAGGTGGTCTAATAACCCTC
>JXTC01000533.1:131444-166672 GCA_002914845.1 Trema orientale | reverse complement strand
GTACTAATAATATTTAATTAAAGATCCCAAACTTTAATTAATTATTACAGACTATATTTAGTTTATTATCCATAAATTTAATCCTCATGTATATAACACTTATATACTAAATTTATGGTCACATAAATAAACTAGGAATTTTCTGATATTTAAAGACATACCAATTATGCAGAAATTCAAATAGAAAAATGTTATTTTATTAATTCAGCAAAGATCCAAAATATATATACTTTTAGGGCATAAACCCTAACACTTGAAGCTTCTACATGTTTTCGGTACTAATTAAGATGTATGATCGCTTGATCTTCATCGTCAATCTTGATTCTTGTACATTTTCAAGATTCAATATAATTTTGTTAAAGTCATCAAGATTTTCCTCAAGCAACTTCCCTTCTAGCATCTTAAACCCAAACAAATCCTCTTTCAAATACAATCGGTTGGGGAGCACCTTGGTCATTTAAAGATGCTCTAATTTTTTCTGCACACCAGCAGCTATCGTTTCCTTCGAGATTTCTCTAAGAACTTTGTCACCAAGATAAAGGATGATCGCACTATAGGTTTTGTTAGACAATTCCTCCTTTTACTCCTTTGACAGAGTACTTGGAAGACCATTCTCTCCCTCCAACACTGACGCACAACCATGCTGCACTAAAATAGTCCGCATCTTCATCCACCATAAGCCAAAATCATTCTTTTCCATGAACTTTTTGACATCAAACTTAGTTGAACCCATGTATCTCACTCAAACCTAGCTCTTGATACTACTTGTTGTGCTGGACTCTTTAAAGGATAGCTACCATAATAAAAAGAATATGAAACAAAAAATTTTGTACATTAATGTTGTGATTTTGACATGTATTCACACACACACGCACGCACAAATACTGGATTTTAC
Organism: Trema orientale; assembly: GCA_002914845.1. Classification (NCBI taxonomy): domain Eukaryota; kingdom Viridiplantae; phylum Streptophyta; class Magnoliopsida; order Rosales; family Cannabaceae; genus Trema; species Trema orientale. The sequence goes on along the minus strand of JXTC01000533.1, from coordinate 165,777 downwards.
AGAAGGAAACATAAATCAAAGAAATATTTTGTACAATCAGGGAATATGATTAAAACTCTCATGAATATTGCGAGGATTGATTAAGATTGTGTGCATTATCAGATATGGAATATTTCTATTATAAATTATGAGATTGGATAAATATGATTCTTAGTATAGTTGTCCATTGCTTGATAGGAGATATTGATAGAGTAGACCGTGGTTAATTTGCTTAATTAACCAAAATGTTCAGGCTATCATACTGTTATTCCTGTGGCTTCAAATATTAAAGTGGAAATAATAACAATAACAACTTGATTGTATGATGTACGACATCAATTACTTGGAGGCCAAGGAAACGCATTGCACAAGGCCATTGCCCAAGTTGCCTAAGCTGCCCATAAGCTTGGGCTCCAAGTGCGTTTTTGGCTATAAAAGGGTAACTTCTCAGTGTTTGAAGGTAGCAGCAAGTTAAAAACTTTTTCCTTGAGTTTGTAAGCTTAATGAAATGCAAGTGAGTCTTTCTTCGGTTAAGTGAAGCATCTAACAAGTATTAGCAACCTTGCAATAACGTTGTAGTGATAGTACCTTCGGTGTACTTGGGACTTGGATTGTGAGGTTAAGAATACATTATAATCCACTTGTTTTATTGCTATTAGTGGAATTTTTTATCTCCCTCTACGTGGACGTAGGCAAATTACCAAGCTATGCTAAATTTTTTGTGTCTCTTTTCGCTGTTTTTCGCACTTTAGTTTTAATTCTTCCACTAGCGTGTTGTAGTTATGTTGCCATTATTATCTTCATGATCGCCATTTTTTCACAACACACACGTTAAAAGGAAGTGACAACTAGCAAAAAAATCACGAACTTCTGCCATATGGAAGGAGGTTAGTTGGAAGAAGATAATGTTTCAATTTTAATAAATCTTAGGTAAACATGCACGTATCTTGGTACTGTTATTATGGAATAAATAATAACAAAAATATATGATGTCTCCTACATTTTTGTTAACATGCACATTCTACTTTTAGTTTCTTGTAAAGAGAAATATCCAGTACGATTTCAGTTTATATGCATGTTATACCCCTTTTTCCAAAAAATTTAGGAATTTTTTTCTATTGTTAGACAATCGTGAGAAAATTTAGAAGAAATTTTTATTTTCTATTTTTTGTTTAAAAAAGTGAAATTATTTATTATAAAATCGTGTGCAATAATAGTAACAATAAAGTTAGGAAATTTCCTATTGCAAAATAAAGCATCAATAAAAATAAAAAAATAAAACAAAAAAACAAAAACTATGCTTAGCACATGTATAAGCCACTTAATTTCTAAAACAAGCGAATAAATTGACAAAAGATACTACTACTATCTCTAAGTTCACATCAATAGTAATATCATTATCCCTAGATAAACAACAAACCAAGTTCACCATACTGGCCCAAAGCTAACTTGAATTCATTTTCTACCAAAGGACTAGTAGTGAACCCCGAAGACAACACAATCCAAATGTTCCCGAAGAGGAGAAGCAAGAGTTCCTCCTTTCTCATCTCGACATATAACATCAATCCAAACAGAGTCCATCTTTGTGAAACATGCAGTATTTATGATGAATCTTCCAAATCCAAATCATATAGAAGATTCAAGTCTATAAGAAAATCAACTATTCTTCCACAACTACTGGAAAAATTTTGTAAAAAAAAAAAAAAAATTATAAGAATAGATAATTCCTCTTACCGAAACTCTTTCAAATAAATTCACTCTTAGTATAGTGAAAACACCACAGACGTTAGTTTCATCAGGCCCTCTCACCGACAATACTTTAGTTTTTTCCAATGTTCAATTCTTGTTGATTGATGCCGACTATGGCTCTTGTTGCTATATTCCTCGTAATGACAATAAAATGGCCCATCTGTTAGATAATTTTGCTTTTTGTCTTCCTAAGATCTGTATTGGGTTGAATGTTATCCTCTGTTCATCTCATCTTCACTTCTTGAAGATTTGAGCTAATAATGAAACAATTCCCTCTCTCTCTCAAAAAAAAAAAAAAAAAAAGGAAAGAAAGAAAAGAAAAGAAAACACTGCAGACGTATAAAGAGATTAGCTCTACCACATAAAATCTTGTGAATTCTGGTTGCTTTTCTTATTTTGATCAACATTTCTATGCTTGCACTTTATTTCTCGTTGTTAGCATAAAGGATCAACTACAATATTTAATGAAAGTAAAGAGAGATGTTTAAATTAATGCTTTTGTAAAATGTTGGTTTATGATTCTGGATGGGTTTTAAATATGATTATCAGTCAAGACAATATTGCCATGATCCAGCTAGAAGCAGGAAATTTAATCCTTCTTTTATTATATTAGAGGACATATGGTTGACAATTTATTTAAAAGCCTCAATTCATATCATTGAGGCAAGTGCACGCCAACCTTAACTAGTCAAACAGGTATATATTACAACATCGATACAATATTCAGATAGCTCTTGGTTCAATCTTAGACGACGAGATTATTATGGTTTATGCCAGCTCCAAAGGTGCATTTATGTGGACAAGTCTCAAATTTGTCAAAACACTTGCAGTAGGGAGGAAACGATAGAGTGCAGATGCCACTTTCACACGGATAGCATGAACCAATCCTGAAATCATTGCACACACATTCGGTTTTGCCCGATTCTTTGGTACACTCGCAGTTATCGCAACAAGGAAACCATAGACATTTCGGCTCCGTAATTTCAAGATAATTTTAGCAGAATTATATGATTTTATTGCGTAAAAACATCCAATGACCTCAATGCTAGAAAAATTGCTTAAATAGATGATGTACATATCTATACATGATACACATATTTGTAGGCATTCAGTGTACATAAGACACTAAAGAGACTATCATAATAGAAATTAGTTGAAGTGAGTACCAGATTGAAGGAGATATGGCTTGTCCTTTGATTCTAAGACCTTCATAAGATCCAACCGTGCGTTGTTGTTGCAACAACAAACAACACCACTAATGCAACTTTCAGAACCGAAACTTTGTTGAAAGCCATATCGATCGTATATATTGTATAATATATAATTACGTGATAGATATATCGGATATGGAATGGTATTCGCTTATTGGTAGGACATATTTATAGTAGCTCCATCGGGGTTGTTACGTAATAAGATATATATGCCACGTTTTTTTTTTTTTTTTTTTTTTTTTTTTTTTGTTTTAAAACATATATTCCATGTTATACATTGCAAAAATAACAAGAAGAATTAAATCATGTTAATTGTTTTTCTACGTTTATAGGTAGGTTGTTGAATTTCGAGGTGTTTAAAATATAATATACATGGAAAAAAAATTCTTGTTACTTTTTTAATGAGTGGCAAGTCAACAAGTATCTAAGTGCCATGTAAAATTATGACAAAAACTGTATAATGGTTTTTTTAAGATTAAAAAAAGAAAATTGGAGCTTCACTAATGGCCCTTAATAAAGAAAAATAACTCATGTATCTTAGAAGTTGAACTCTCGACCTAATACCCATCCTATTTCACCCATAGAGCTAGTCTCAGTAAGGCAAAAAAAAAAAGAACTGTATAACATTCTATTCACTAAAATTACCCATTCCATTTTTACTGCCTTCAGAAAAGGGAACAAAATAATAGGATTATGTTATATCTAGGATATGGAACGCTAATTCATTAGTCGGACAAATTTATAGTACAGCTCTATCGTGGCTGTTGCGTAATAAGATTTGCCATGTTATACATTAAAAAGAGTGACAACTAGAATTTAATTAAATAATTAATTGTTTTTGTAAGAGTTTAGGTAACATAGTTATGGTTGAAATTAGGTAACTATATATCCTTCGTTCAGTAAAAATTACACATTCCATTTTTACTATCTCATAAAAAAGGGAAAAAAAAAATTATGATTTCAATTGTATAGATATGTAACTCTTAAACTAAATCTTTTGCCAAAATGGCATTTTATGCTTTGTGATTCATCACACAATTGCATTTTTAAAGAAAAAGTTGTTCATTCTGTCGACAAAATCTTAGGTAAGGATCCATTGGTCCTTGAGATAAAATATGACAACAATTTCTAAAAGTTTTCACTCCTCACCAAATAAGTTCTTTCAAAATACAAATCACCAGTTTTACTCAAAAATTGAGAGAAACATTTTTACCAATGCTTGGATAGATATAAAGAATTACTCAATATTTGTCCTCATCATGGTTTCGAAACGTGTAGATTAATGTCACACTTTTTAGATACATTAATACCTAGAGATAGACAAATGGTTAAAATTATACGTAATGGTATTTTTGAAGATAAAGACCGCGATGAAGCAATAGAACACTGATAACTCTAAGAAATTAGAGTTATCTTGTTCTTAAATGCATTTTATTTTGCTATGTTCTAATGAAAATAATTAACTTTAGTTGTTATTCTATTTTATTTTAAGTTATTTTATTTTATTTTGTTTTTTTATTTTAATTCTTAGTAAATTTTAGTTTTTCTTATTTGAGTTTTTTTTTTTTTTTTCTTGAATAGGTTAATTTAGGTGGGAATGGGTGAAAAGACAAAATTGGCGTTAATGGAGCTACTGTTGGTTTTAAAAATGATTTTTGCAGCGGAAGATTGGCCCATGAATATTCAAAAATTTTCTCAAATGAATTGACTACATGAGTGCATAGTATTAATTCATAGCAAATAGAAACATACAAAGAGAATATATCTAATATCTCTTGTAGCCTATCAGCGGATCTTAGCTTTTCTGTCTTCTAAACCACAATCTTCCAATCCAAACCTCAAGCACAACTGGATGAACGTGTGGGCGTTGCGTACAATTTCTTAAAAATCACACTTTAGGCCCCCTGCAATATTCTCAACACATGAGATTGCAAGAGTTTGTTTTATAGAGAATAAGAAGACTCTCTTCTTTTTCTCTCTAGTTTATGGAGGCTCTGTAGAAAATAATACGTAATGTATCTCTTTTCTGCTAGGGTTTTCTTTATATATATATATTATATTTGTTAAACTATTTAATAAATAAATTAATTAATCACTATATATATTAGTTTTAAAAAAAATTGGCCGTAACTATTTTTTTTTTAAAACAACACCGTGACTTGTTTTTTTTTTTTTTTTTTAAGAAAACATAAACTTATGTGTTTATATATATATCTATTTAATCTAATTAATTATATATATGTATAAACTAGCAGATAACTCACTCCTTCAAGGAAGAGTGTTTCACTTTCAGTCAGTTTCCCAATTTCTATTTATCTAATTATCTGATAATTAGATATTTTCAAATTCAAAATTTAAACAAATTAGGAAACTTATCTCTCTATAAATTTAAATTAATTAATTCAAAATTAATTAATTAATTAATTAATAATACACTATTTATCTAGACAAAGTGTGCAGTAATAAAAATAATGTAATATCCAGTACAGTATCTGTAAGAGATGGAATTGGGGACCTATGGACCTGTAATTCAAGCTCCAATAAATTATGACAATTAATTAAACTCTTTCATTAATTTATCTAATTTATTAATTCCAGCATTACTCCACTATAAATCTAGAATCGCACTCCTGAAGTTACAGAATTAATTTACTCAGAAAACAGCGAGCAGTCCACCGATTTAATCATTACATGTAGTTTAATCCTCTATAGACAATTCATAATTGGAGCTAGGTCATGTTCCGTTTACCTCTCTAATTACATCTTTATCCTTGTGTACCACTGATTCTCCAATGAACAATTAATTTATAAATCTATTATAAATTGAGTACTCAAACTGTTCAAGTCCTGAATCAATACACAAAGGAATCATCTTTCTAGCTTCCTAATAGAAGGAATGGATTCCATATCTGTAAGCTACATTCCCAGCTACTTATTTCATCATGCTCCCAAAATACAAGTATTTTGATCTATTTAAAAATAAATCTTTAACAATTATGTTAAAGAATATAATCTTATAAATAGGAGTCTATGACTACTCAAGATTAAGATTGATCTACACATAATAATCTAGTGACATTATTTAAACTCTCAACAGTTAACGGAATTTATGTGAGATTCAAATCATGTCTGGTCCAGTCCTATATAATCGAATTATATAAAGTACCTCCATTGTGATGTCAACACATGAATAGTCCAAGTAAGACTATTACATTCTCAATGTTAATAGACCGTACTAATAATATTTAATTAAAGATCCCAAACTTCAATCAATTATTACGGACTATATTTAGATTATTTTCCATATATTTAATCCTCGTGTATATAACATTTATATACTAAATTTGTGGTCACATAAATAAATTAGAGATTTTCTGATATTTAAAGACATACTAATTATGCACAAATTCAAATAGAAAAATAGCATTTTATTAATTAAGCAAATATCCAAAATATATATGTTTTTAAGGCATAAACCCTAACAATCTCCTACTTACCCTAAAGCAGATGAGACATGTCTCTCAATCCTAAACCCTACAAGTGACTCTCAAAAGTCTTCGCTGGAAGTGTTTTTGTAAAAGGATCAGCAATGTTGTTTTCGGATGTTATCTTCATAACGGCCACGTCTCCTCGATGTACTATCTCTCTAATAAGATAATACTTACTCTCTATATGCTTTCCTCTCTTGTGACTTCTTGGTTCTTTTGAATTCGCCACTGCTCCACTGTTGTCGTAGTATAAAGTCAATGGCTTATCCATATTTGGAACAACTTCCAAATCAGTAAAGAACTTTCTGAGCTAAACTGCTTTTTTAGCTACTTCACAAGCTGCTATGTATTCTGCTTCCATAGTAGAATCTACAGTGCTGGATTGTTTAATACTTCTCTAGACAACGGCTCTACCACTAAGAGTGAATACTGACCCAGACGTCGACTTTTGAGTATCTTTGTCTGATTGAAAATCAGAATCAGTGTAACCAGTAGGAATCAAGTCCTAACTTGAATAAACCAGCATATAATTTCTCGTTCTCCTAAGATACTTGAGAATATGCTTTACCGCTATCCAGTGACCTAATTGTAGATTTGATTGAAAATGACTGACTATCCCTACTGCATTCATATGTCAGGCCTAGTACACAACATGGCATACATAAGGCTACAAACTACAGATGCATAAGGTGCTGGAAATCCCGAAAAATGATTTCAAAAAATGATTTTACCGAAAATAATTTCCACAGTTTTATAAACAAATCAAGAACGCAGCAGAATTGGTATTTTAAATTTTTTCTTGAAACTTTACAACACATAAAAATAGGATCGTTGATCTAACATAAATCAATTCATAGATCTTGGTTTAGATAAAATCTGGAAGCGCTTCATAACTATTGAGTCTTTCTGTCTATTCTCTGGAGCCCGTTGAATGATCCAGTGTGTGAGCACCTTCTTGATTCCCAACAAGAGGTGAGCGACGATTAGAAAGATGCTCTTCCTTCTCCTTGACTATACGTCTACGACCATGGGTATCTCTCCCTCGGCGGCCATGAACAAACACGGGACTTTCACAGGGTGGCTCAGTTCTCTCTCACTCTCTCTTTTTCTCTCTGTCACACGAAAAGCACAGTTACTGTGCATGTAGTAGGCGTGTGGCTCTTGTGCATATGCTTAGGAGAACTTTTCTCTTAAGTATTAGAGAGATGTAAACCCCAATGGGTTTATTGGGCTCAACTGACCATTCAATTAGTTATTGGGCTATATGTGAGCTAGACAGGGGATCTTATAGATCCAAATAGTCTACGCTCCAATGGGCCAACTATCCATAGTCATAATTAACTCTTAATTATAACTGGACTTTGTCTATTAATATTGGGGCACCCTATTATAGGCCCAGTATTGCACTCTTAAACTAAATGTCATATATAATCTGTGAAGCTAATTAACACTTTAATTAATTTGATCCATTTAGCGTATACTATACCTGTAGATATATCCTCGATGTAATACCGTACTAGTGAGGTAAAATTACCGTATTACCCCTCTTGTACATATTTACCTTTGAATTACCATTTTTCATCTAATGGATAATAATTGACTACGGTGTTTATAACTGCCCATACAAATACAGTCAAATTCACAAAGTGAATATGGCACCTAGTTTTTATTATCCAAGTCCTTGAAAAAACTCAAAGTGACATTATATGCAAGGTGTCCAAATCATGAAGGGCGTTCTCGTCAATTCACAAATCTTATCTTCCAAGATACCAGAGTTCGAACCATAGAACGGAACTAGTCCTTTAGTAAGTCAAAAAGATAAAACTCATGAAAGCAAGTCCGACAATCACTACAGCTTTCTATTAATAAAACATAGAAAGTATATTATGTACTTACTTTCTTAATCTCAATACAGCTTCGCAATCCTTTTGTGATGGCATTTTGTTACTTGCCCATAATAGCATCCTTGGGAATTTTATGCCAAGATTAACGATAAAAGCACCAATCAGCTTCGGGATAGCCTCATAATCCTAATATTAGAGAGCAATGCTAAATCCATATACCGTATATTGAGCTTCCTTGACCTTCTTATTCTTTTTGATCTTATTAAGGTAATTTTTCCTCTGGTGGCTCTTGTCTTTATTTAAACTCATGAAGATCCTCTTATAAGATCGCCTTCACTATGGATAATTAAAAAACTCCTCCTCATTCTCCACAAAAGATAGCATATCTATTTGAATCTTGGTGCTTGACTCTTGTGCCATCAAGAGCTCATCAACCAAGTAGCACAAACCCAACTTCCACACATCCTCCTTGTCCTCACAATTTAAAAAAGCAGCTTCTAATTCATCGGATCTCACTGTGGCTTCGTTATTCAGGTATGCCTCTCTGAGCCTCATGCTACCGGACATAGATTTGACAACATCCGGATCTTTCCCAAAATTTAAGGCTATTATTAAGGTAAACTCACCTAGGCCAAATCTCAAATAGTTATCCCCAATGAAAAATTACAACTCTGAGAGCTTTGTGGATTTCACCATCCTCAATAATAGGTAGTGTAGTAGTATTCCAGACACTTGTATTGGAGGAGTGACGAAAAATTGCTTAAACGGATATTCATTTTCCCTCTCCATTAAACTATATTTTTCAAATTTTTGCTTGATCTTCTACGTAAATGTTGTTTCTTTTATCATGACCCTTCCAAGAAAGTGATGTTCGACAGTACAAGAAGCTTTGACTTTGGGCTCTGCATTGAAGGAAAAAAAAATTTAGACAAATTTTTTAGAAATTTGTATATTCAATACCTCATCAAAATACCATCAAAATCCAATCTAAATTCAATCGAATACCATTGAGTATCCATACAAAATTTGAGTAGGTCCATTTCGAGAACATTTCGATGCCCATCGAGTAAAAAGCCAGAAACCCTATAGAACTGTTGAAGCATCGACAAGCCTCAAAAAACAGAGCATAACGAAATTGTCTCAAAATAGCATCGAAATGTCACACTGACAGAAGCGACTAACTTTTGACACTACAAACGAAAAGCAATCGAAAAATAATCAAAACTAAATCGAAATGCCAACAAAATGGCCTCAAAATATCATCGAAAATTAACAACCACATAATAAAATCGAGAATTACCACTACAATCGAAATAGAATCGAAATATCACTGAAATGTCATCGAATTTTATGATTCCCTATTAATATTAATTTTAAACTGTATTCTGAACATCGAAATAGAAACGAATAGGATCGATATAAATCAAAATGTACTCAAATACAAATAACCCAATTTCTGGAAAATTATTTTTTCATCTCTAGTAACTCGATAAGTCAACAAATTACCTTGAATATCAACAAAATTTAGTTGAAAATGGATTTAAATGATAAATTAACTATATTAATTGAACTTCCTAATTAATGAAACCCTGAAATTCACATTTTTATTACTTTTTTTGCTGGAGTCATTTTGTGCTTCTAAGGATTTCGGTGGCTGCGTCTGGTGTTTTCGACGGCTATTCGTTCGGGTTTGGGATCCTTTGAGGATAACGATTTTTTGAGAGACCGAGAGATGAAAACGAGATAAATGAATGAGGGAGCTTTACCACGATTTCTAGAGAGACAGACCGAGAGACTTGAGAGCTCAAGGGGATAGGAGACGAGAGAGGAAGCGAGGGGTTCTTGTAGAGAGAGAGAGATAGAAGGAAGTTCCGTCGACTGTAGAGAGAGAAAGAGGGAAATGAACAAATTGAATTGGGAGCATAGTTTTTCTTAGGTCTTTTAGGGGCATTTTTGTCAATGTGCATATTTTTCAGAGCATTATTAAAATAAGGATATGGCCCAAAATATACTTATTATGGTGTATATATGGCCTAATGGCCCAAAATATACTTATTATGGTGTATATATGGCCTAATTTCTCATGTATATGGATTTTACATATTTATATATTGCTATACATAGTATGACATGTTTTAAAAATTATAATTACAACACTAAATGTAAAACATTTTAAGATTTAGGGGTGTTAGAGTTTCTTCTCCAAAAAAAAATTGAAATTTTAATGGACCAAATTTTGACTAAAAAATAGCTAACTATTTAAATTTTTCACATTAAATAAGAGTAATGGTGCCCCATGGGAAACCCACTATTCCTTTGAGATTCCCAAAAGCGTTTCAAAATTAAATAAATGCTTATTAGTGTGTGAATGAGATAAATTAAATAAATGCATATTAGTGTGTGAATGAGATAAATTAAATAAATGCTTATTAGTGTGTGAATGAGATGGAGAAAAGATGACGAGGATTTTAATTGGAAAACAGGCTACACACCTAGTTAATATTTCGAATTATGATACACTTGTACATAAAACTAATACATATTCACAATTTTTGGACAAAAATGCCCTTACATGACAATTGAAAGAGTAGAAGAGATCATAATGACCTAAACCAGAGTATTTCAGCCTAAAATTTTCTCCTTCTCCTTTCATTTCCTTTTCCGTAAAACACCTAAATTCAAACTTGTGTCTGATATATTGATGTCTCATTTTGGTCGAGCATCCATATTGTCTGCCAAGTCATCTTTATCGTTTCTTCAATATGAGTAGACATTTGATTTATTTTAAAATTTGTGGATATATTATGGGTATTATACTTGCAACATTTTTTATTTTTAAGTTTGAAAATTTTCATAGCCAATTTTTTTTGGCTGGATTTTCTTAGCCAATTTAAATAGGAAACAAGGGTTTGGTTTGAGCCCCATCTCGCCATGTTGTGACTCTATAATTGATCCTAGGAAATTATAATATTAACATATGATGGGGAATTGAGCAATGTCAAAAATTGAAATTAGCAACCTTCTTAGTTAAAACTGAATGCTCAATTTATTTAAAAAAAAATGTCATTTGGCTCTTTTTTTTTTTGAACTCCTTTAATTATTTAAAATAGTGACAATTTGGTTTTTGAATTAAATAGAGGTTTATTATTTTAAAAAAAAAATCCTTGGGTTTTTTATTTTAGGAAAAAAACTTTAAGTTTTTCATTATACCAAATAAAATCTTAAATTTTTTTAATTCTAGCAATAAAAATCTTGGATTTCTAATTATATCATATAAAACTTTAAAATTTTGAAATCCAATCAAATTGGACCTAAAAAAGATATTTAGTCAACGAATATGTAACGTGATTAAGACACTACAGAATCTCTGTCGGCTTGTTTTCCTTCCTCTCATGGCAATGACGCTTCTGAATCAGTAACACAGCATTCGCCCAATTGAATCGTTTCCGGATTTGACTAAGATATATCTTGATTTGACCAAGAAAACGACATCCAATAACTAGATTGCCTCAAACAATTATTGGATGAACCAAGAGAGAGAGAGAGAGAGAGAGAGAGAGAGAGAGAGAGCATGCAGTAGCTGGTCTTGTTTTGTTAATGTCGCCAATGTCATCTTCTCATCTCCAGGAGTCTGCTCACACCCAGCTCCACTCACTACTAGTCCGCTTGCTCAGCTCCAAGCTTCGTATTTAAAAGCTTTATTCACAGCTGGTTGCTGAGAATTTGGTCAGATTTTATTGATATATAATCAATAATGAAGATGATTTAGGTATTTTGTAATCCTTTTGAGGCTTGATTTTTATTGTGGTGTTTGGAATAATTAGAATTTTGTTTTGCTCATAAGGTGTTTGATTAATTGCCTGAGAGAGACTATTACTACAGTTAAACATATAAACCCCCCATAAGACAATGCACCCACATGATGTCTGCCACCTGCTTGACGAAAGTCTCAGTACTGTTTCAAGAAACTGTGGTTGTGTTTTGGTGGTGGAGCCGTGATTTCTGGGATTGTTGCTTTCGCTGCTTCCTTTATGTGATTGGTTGGTGCTCGAGCTGGTTGCTTTCAAGCACGGCTGATGAAATTTTTGGCCACCATGACCTATTTTTTTCCCCATAAAAAGTACGATAAGAATGCATTTTTAGTTGGTGTGATTGAAACTACGAGTAATTCTTCAAAGCTTAAAAATCCTAGTATTTCTTTTGCCGAGGTTGTAGGGAATTTTAATGCTAATTCTGTGAATGGTGGTTCTAAGATATTGAATGGTGTTATAGATGGTTCAAAATCTCCTTTGCTTGATCACTCTAATGATGTTACAGCAGCCTCTCAACCTACTTTGAAAGGCAATTACGTGTGTGTTAAGGTCAATAAAAAAGTATTAAGAGAGGTTAGACTTATGTCAATTCTCTCTTATTGGACGTGTTTTTCTGTCTAGGGAAGATGCTCCACAGAAGCTGGTTGATCTCCGTATAGAGCTCCAATCTTTATGGAATTTGCCTCCCTCATGGAGATTGATTTCTCTTAGGAAAGGTTTCTTTCATATCTTGCTGAACTCAGAGGAAGAAAAAAACCATGTTTGGTCTTTTAGTTCGTCGAATCTTAGGCCTGGGGCTCTTAGGTTGCAGCCTTGGCATCAAAACTTCAATCCCAAAATACAACGTTCTATAAATGCTCAGGTTTGGGTTAGATTTCATGCATTACTATAGGTTTATTGGGATAAGCTTATCCATTCTTATTTGGCTCGTGGAGTGGTTGTGCCCATTAGATTTGATGAGATGACCTTAAAATGTGATTTTGGCCATTTTGCAAAGATTATTATAGACGTTGATTTGTCGCAGTCTCTTTCAGATTTGCTTATGTTTGAGGTAAGAGAGGATTGCTTGTTTAATCATTTACCTTACAAGAATTTACCTGCCTTGTGCTTGTCATGCAATACTGTTGGTCATATCGTTGTTGCTCATAAACGTAGGGTTAAGGCCTCAATAGAAACTAAGGATAAGGGTTTTTCAAGGAGCGGGGTCAGTCACATTCACGTAAAAGGATTTTTAGATCGATCACTAATTCACCAGTAAAGACTACTGCTGTGCCTATTTAGAATGCTTTTTTAGTTTTGACATAGGGAATAAGAATCTTTGGGCTGACGAAGTCCTTACTGACGATCATGTTGATTCTTCTGTTGGTCAAATAGTTCATCTAGATTCTCCTAGTCTTTCTAGTAAGATAAAGGATTTGGATCCAAAGCTAGTTTTTTGTAAAAAGGATGGTGACGACAATAATAACAATGTTGCAATTGATCCTATTAGTAGAAAGGATAGATATGTCTCTATTCAGGATGTGTCTGATGATTCTAGTATGACTGGAGCTGCTTCTAGAAGGGAAAGATCATTAACTTTGGTGTTACCTCCTCGGATTGCTAAACGACTTGTTTTCAAATGAGGGTAATTTTCTGGAATTGTAGAGGTATTTCCAACAGGAATACCCAAGTTGCTGTGAGAGACTTTTGTTTTCATTATAGACCTGATATGGTATGTTTGGCTGAGCCGTTCTATTCTTTTGATGCTATTTTCGATTCCTTTTGGGCTGGTCTTAGTTCGACTTTATTTTGCACCAATGAGGTGGACACCCCAACTATTTAGATTTTTTCTTCAATTAGACTTCAAATATCAGTTGTCTGTTGTAACCACACTCAACATATCTCTCTTGATTTTTTGATGGGTTTGGTAATGATTCGATACTTCTTTGTCTATGGCACTTCATCTTATTCTTCTAGGAGGGATTTATGGAGTTCTCTTTTGGACATGGCCACTCTTTTTTGGTGTGTTATGGGTGATTTTAATGTTGTATTAGGCTCTCATGAGACTACAGATATTACCTACTCTACTTCTTGTTTTAAATTTACTATTTTCTTAGCTTCCACTTCATCAGTTGATTTAGATACTAGAGGGGCCTTTTACACTAGAGTTGGTAAGGGAGATAGAGGTCTTGTTCTCTCCCATTGGACAGAGCCTTGTGTTCTACTGGGTTTGTCGATCTTTGGTCTTCTCTGTCTTGTAGTACTTTGCCTCGGCTTTATTATAATCATTATCCTCTCCTTCTATTGGGCAGGGATTTGAGATTTTCTCATCCTCGACCCTTTTTGTGATATTCTAAATTTCGTATGACACTCAACTCCCCACAAATTAAATAGTCAATAATAACATAACTCTACATCATTTAAATTAGAGCTATATGTGCATTCTTAATTGAGCATAAAGTGTTTCGTAGAAATTGAATCGAGAATCTTGAATACTTGAATTAAAATTTTTTTGTGAATACTAACCATCTTTTACTAAGTAAATTTTTGCAATGAAATACTCGAGATAGGCTTTTTGGTATAAATTGATGTGCTTTAAGTTTATTACCTTCATATGATTTTTTTTATTGGCATATTATTTAATTAAAGTACTATTTTGAGAATTCATTTATTCTAATTCTATAAGTTGTTTTAATTTTGAAAGATGTCGTTTTATTTAATTTGTCTCCAATTTATATGATGACTAAGTATTAATTAAAGAAAAATATAAATTCTGATTTGGATCTATTATATTAACATGATTAGTGTTGTGTTATTATTTAGTTTCTTAGTGTATATAAAGTGACCGACATAGCAAATGTTTTTGAATCACATAAATTTATATCATGTTCCTTTTGCCTTATTTCATTTCTACTAGCCACTGTACTTTCATTAGTCCTCTATTCTCTTTTCTAGAACTTCACATACTATTCTAGTTAAGGTAGATATATATACCCAAATTAAGACTTTTGAGAGAAACAATATCTGCAACCTCATATCCAAGTTCAGGTATATGTATCTTGAAGAGCTTTTTTTTAATCGTCATAATCTCGACGAGTAATTTGTTATCCGTGTGCAATGTGTGTGTATCAATATCCTTTGCTTAGAGTATTTCTATACATATAGATTTTATAAAACTTTGAGTTTGACAGATTTTGTTTGTTAATTTCATAAAAATACACTTATATATATATGCTTGTATTTTCAAGTCTTGTATGTATAATTACGATACAAACTCCTAAGACTAAAGTTATTAATGTTCATGGGTCTACGCGCCCGACTATTGGTTACTAACTTCTTTTGAAGTTTATTATTAGTTAAGAGAATGTTTGCGTGATGTTTTGTATTTCTATTGATTTATATTAGGAAGAGTTGACCAATAAGATTATAAGAGAATGGGCTAGGCCTTATAGCATTTCTGTTTCTTTTAGTTCGAGTTAGATTATGTAAGTATTATTTAGCCTTATACTGAAAGTGATAATTAATTAATCTGAATGACAATTGAGTAGTGTTGTCCACCTATTTGTACATGAAAGTACTTAACTAGGGGTTATAATAAGAAACTGATGCCTTAAAGTCATCAAGATTTGAAACAGGACTTATAAACATGGATTAATATTAGTTAATTATTGAACACATTTATTTTATTCTTTTCGTTGGAGATCATATTTGATATTATTTTTTTTACTTATCTTGTAACTACTAGTCTTTCTTTCAGATTTAACAGGACTTCTATTTCTTTGTATTGACAGAATTGTTTTATCAAGCATGAGAATATATATATGTATATATACACATATGTAGGTGTATAAAATTTGTATATTAATTATTAGTCCAAATATAAATAATAATTTGCATAGCATTACATGTGTAACATCCCAAATAATTTGATATTGATATAAGAATAGGGATACATCAATTGTACCAAGGATAATGAGCATTTCACAGAGGGAAAAAAAAAGAGGCTCAAGATTGAGGTAAGTAATATTACACCTGCAATGTAAGAAATTATTTATTTCTGCAAACTTGTGGAATCTTTAGATTTATATGAAAATTTGTATCTATTATTTTGACATACATGATGTATGAACATGTAGTGTATTTATATTGTCTGACGAGTATTGGTGATTAGGGTGTGGCAGGCTAGTGCCCAATTATCTGATTCCTTCGGGAACATTATCTGGTTCCTTTGGAGACATTACTAGGTTCCTTTGGGAACAATATTAGTTCTTTCGGAAGCACTCTGATAGCGGTATGAGGAGGACCTTTGTAGCACACAGAGGGATTTGAAATGTCTTTAGGACTCGAGACTTCTATATGACAGCTTATGATTAGTTATTAGTTATCTGAGTGGCTCAGTATGTGATTCACGGACTTGCCAGGTAATACAATATACACAGAGATCCCAATCATACGAATATCCATTCTCTGGTATATGCATGTTACATTTACACTCTTTACATACTGAGTTTCGTACTTATATATATTCTTACATTGCAGATGATATTGCTGATATATGAGTTTTGAGGAGGAGTGCCGACTTTCCAACCGTGGCTTGTGTATATGAGCATTTTGACGCTATGATTTCCTGATAGAGAATTTTGTACCAGTTTTAAGTATGTGTATATTTTGTACATTTATATGAGCTTCCCACTTAGTGAGTGTATATATATATAGACATTAGACTATGTATAATTATCAGTAGTGTTTTTTCCTTTGTCTTCCAGAAAATTTAAAAGGTTTTAAATTTTTTTCTATTTTATCAGTTCTAAGTCGAGTAGAAGTCTCCTGATTTTACTAAATATTTATATAAATATCCTTACATACGTGTGTAAAATTTGGGGATATTACAGTTGGTATCAGAGCTTATATTTTAAAAATAATTCTGAAGACTGCTTATACACACACGTGGGAAAGGAAAGAAAGTGCCACTCCTCTGTAAGTCTTTGACATATATTTTGATATCTCTTATAATTTTTTTTATTATTGCATTCATAATTTAGTGATAATTATTATTGGTTATAATTGGAGCTATGGATTCTTAGTGTTAGGAAATCAGTATGGTGACTACTCGGAGTCAAGATAATATCGACAGGGGGTGCATCTTCTTCACAGAGTTGTAATCAGGTAAAGCAGTTAGCCACTTTGATACAAAATATGAGATAAGAAAATCAACATAACCCTTCACCATTGCCACCTCAGCAAAGACAAGATACTAATGGGAGTGCTGGAGAGAGATTCAGAAAACTCCAACCTCCAACCTTTGATAGTGGTGTTGATCTGATCCAGGCAGAGTAGTGGATTAGGACTATTGAGCGTATGTTGGCTTATGCCAAGGTTCCTGATGCAGATAAGGTTTCTTATGTTAATTTCATACTGAGACATCATGCTAAGTACTGATGGGATACTATGAGCACTATCCATGATATTACTATTATGACCTGGGAGCAGTTTAGAGAATTATTCTATCGAAAATACTTTATCGATGCCATGAAAGCCAGCAAGAGGGTTGAGTTTGCTAATCTGAAGCAGGAAGAGATGTCTGTTGCAGAGTATATCTGTAAGCTTAATGAGTTATCGTGATATGCACCTCGTATGGTTGCCACCAATGAGTTAAAGGTAGACCAGTTTATGCAAGGCCTAAAGAAGACTATTGTGAGAGATTTGAAATCTGGTGGAATTCGAGGTGTACTATTTGCTCAGATTGTAGACAGGGCACTAGATGCTGAGCAGGTAGAGAAAGATGTTCTGGATGAAGAAAAGATCAAAGAGAGAAAGACAGGCTAGAGAGATACAAAGAGATTTTAGACCTAGTTTTCAAGTAGGAAGAGGATAAACTCAGTTTCAACGTCCTCAGGATATGAAAAAGAATAGAGTTCTAGCTCAACAGCCCCGACCTGATCAAGGTAAGTGTCCCAAGATTGACCAAGGGACCACTACTGCTGGTTTACAACAGTACAAGCTCTATGATAAAAATCATATTAGAGAGTATCGTAAAGCCACAAGGTTATACTTCAGATGCAGTAAAAGTGGCCATTTCATTAAGGATTGTCCTGAAGCAACAAATGATCAGAAGAAACCTGGCAGTAGGATATATGCCATGACTGAGACAGATAATAGACTTGAGACCGAGGCAGACCCATCTGTTATCACATTGAGATATTAATTTTTAGTATTATAGCTCATGCATTAATAGATTCAAGATCCACACATTGTATTATAGCTTATGCATTAATAGATTCAGGATTGAAATACTCATATATATCATTAACATTCTTGAGGAGATTAGGTCATCCTGTAGATCAAATGAGTACTCCATTTGGTACTACACTTCCCTCTGGAGAGGTTACGTATTTAGACAAAATTGTTAGAGCTTGTCCTCTTATAGTGGATGACAGAGAGTTATTTGCAGACTTAATTATACCTAAAATGGATGACTATGAAATCATTTTGGGTATGGATTGACTGTCAAAGTATTATGCTAAGACTGACTGTGAGAAAAAAATGGTGACATCTCATCCTCCAAATGCTGATCATTTCACATTTATAGGTACTCAGTATAAAATCATATTTCCTTTGATTTCAGCTAGAAAAAAATGGTACAGGATATTTGGCTAGTATTTTTGATACATATGTTGAGCAGAAGATAAGACCAGAAGATGTTCTAGTTGTTCAGGATTATCTGGAAGTATTTCAAGAGGACTTGCTAGGTTTATCACCTATAAGAGAGATTGATTTTGCTATTGATTTGATACCAGAACTGCACCTATTTCTAAGACACCTTATAGGATGGCCCAAGTAGAGTTAAAAGAGTTAAAGACTCAGTTATAAGAATTGCTAGACAAAGGATTTGTACATCCTATCAAGTCTTGTATGTAAAATTACAGTACAAACTCCTAAGACTAAAGTTATTAATGTTCATGGGACTACGTGCACGACTGTTAGTTATTAATTTCTTTTGAAGTATACTATTAGTTAAGAGAATGTTTGCGTGATGTTTGTGTTTCTATTAATTTATATCAGGAAGAGTTGACTAATAAGATTATAAGAGGATAGGCTGGGCCTCGTAGCATTTCTGTTTCTTTTAGTTTGAGTTAGATTATGTAAGTATTGTTTAGCCTTATACCGAAAGTAGTAATTAATTAATCTGAATAATAATTAAGTAGTGTTGTCTACCTATTTGTACATGAAAGTGCTTAACTAATAGTTATAATAAGAAATTGATGCCTTAAAGTCATCAAGATTTAAAATAGAACTTATAAACATGAGTTAATGTTAGTTAATTATTGAATACATTTAGTTTATTCTTTTCATTAGAGATCATATTTGATATTGTTTTTTTTTTTTACTTATCTTGTAACTACTAGTCTCATGATTGTGGAATGTTTCTTTCAGATTTAACATGATTTCTATTTCTTTGTATTAATAGAATTGTTTTATCATGCCTGGGGATATAAATATATATATACACACACATATATGAGGGTGTATAAAATTTGTATATTAATTATTAGTCCAAATGTAAATAATAACTTGCGTAGTATTATATGTGTAACATCTCAAATAATTTAATATTGATATAATAATAGGGACACATCAATTGTACCAAGGGTGAAGAGTATTTCACAGAGGGGAAAAAAAAAAGAAAAAAGAGGCCCAAGATTGAGGTAAGTAACGTTACACCTGCAATATAAGAAATTATTTATTTCTGTGAACTTGTGGAATCCTTGGATTATATTTAAATTTGTATCTGTTATTCTGACATACATGAGGTATGAACATGTGGCGTATTTATATTGTCGGACGAGTATTGGTGAATAGGGTGTGGCGGGCCAGTGCCCAATTATCTGATTCCTTCTAGCTTCTTTGGGGACATTATTAAGTTCCTTTAGGAACAATATTAGTTCCATCGAGAATACTCTGATAGCAGTATGGAGAGGACATCTGTAGTACACAAAGGGATTCGAAATGTGTTTGGGACTCGAGACCTCCATATAAAGGCTTATAATTAGTTACTAGTTATCTGAGTGGTTCAGTATGTGATTCCTGATCTTGTCAGGCAATGCAATATACACGGGGATCCCAATCATACGAATATCCATTCTCTGGTATATGCATGTTGTATTTGTACTCTTTACTTAGTGAGTTCCATACTCATGTATATTCTTACATTGCAGATGATATTTCTGATATATGAGTTTTGAGGAAAAGTGTCAGCTTTTCGACCACGGCTTGTGTTATGAGCATTTTGACGTTGTGGTTTCCTGATAGAGAATTTTATACCAATTTTGAATATATGTATATTTTGTATATTTTTATGAGTGGCCCACTTAGTGAGTGTATATATACATAGACATAAGATTATGTATAATAATCAGTGGTGTTTTTTCCTTTGTCTTCCAGAAAATATAAAAAGTTTTGAATTTTTTCCTATTTTAACAGTTCCAAGTCGAGTTGTTATTTTCTGATTTCACTAAATATTTATACAAATATCCTTATATAAGTGTGTAGAATCGGGGGATGTTACACTTTCGTTTCTTGAATGTTTGGGTCGAGGACCCCACATTTTTGGACTTGGTTTCTAGTAGTTGATCTTCTCCGGTTTCTAGTTGTCCTACTTCTCGTCTCTTGAAGAAACTCAAGCTTCTCAGGACTTCTCTTCGCACTTGGAATTAGGAGGTTTTTGGAGATTTGTCTTCAAAAGTTAACAGTGCTGCTGATATGGTTATAGAGATTCGTAAATAGGTTGCAAGCTAACGGCTTTTTTGAGGTTTTTCGAGAAGAGGCAGATGCTTTGGCTGCCCTTGATAATACCTTAACTTTGAAAGATTCTTTCATGAGAGACAAGTGTTGAATTAAATGGCTAGAAGAAGGGGATCATAATACTTCCTTTTATGATGCGACTCTTAAAAGGAGTAAAGCCAATAAGTCTTTATCTTCTTTGGTGATTGATGATGAAGTTGTGATTGACCCGGTTCGTATTACTACTCATACTGTTGATTATTATGCTTCTTTGTTCTCTAAGTCTTCTTATTACTCAGGTGATTTTTCCATTATTCATGAACGTGTTCCTTATTTGGTTATCCTGCTAGATAATACTGCTTTGCTGTGCCTTTTGCTTGAGCAAGAAGTTCGAAATATAGTTTTTTTTATGGATCTTTCTAGTGCGCCAGGATCGGATGGATATACTGGAAAATATTTTCACTTTTATTGGACTATTGTAGGCAATAATTTTGTTTCAGCAGTCCAGAAGTTCTTTCACACCAGTAAGATGTTTCCTGGCGTTAACTCAAATTTCATGGTTCTTATTCCAAAGGTCAATGAAGCAAATAAAATGGAGCAGTTTCAGCCTATAGCTTTGGGGAATTTCCTTTTCAAAGTTATTACTAAAATCATTGCTACCAGATTAGGACATATTGATTCTCGAATTATCTCTTCGAATAAGTTTGGTTTTGTCGAAGGTAGACAAATGAACGATTGTATAATGGGAGCCTCGGAATGTTACAACTCTTTGGGTAACTCAGTTTTCGATGGTCACATTACTTTAAAGATTGATATTTGCAAGGCTTTTAACTTTATTGGTTGGTCTTTTATTTTGGAGGTTCTTCGGTCATTTGGCTTTTCAACTACCTTCACCGATTGGGTTTTAGCTATTTTTAGTTCGGCTCGCATTTTTGTGCTTCTTGATAGGACTCTTCATGGCTTTTTTCCTTGCTCTCGAGGAGTCAGGCAAGGTGATCCTCTTTCTCCTTTACTTTTTTGCTTGGCTGAGGACTTTTTGAGTTGTTACTTGGCCCATTTATTCAGTTCAAGAGCTATTGATTCTATCTCGTCACTTTGTGGTAAGAATGCTTTGACTCATTTTTTATATGCAGATGATGTGCTTATTTTCTGTAGAGCTTTCCCTAAGAATATGGGAGTAATTCACTCGGCTTTTGAGTTGTATGGGTATCTTTTGGGACAACTGGTTAACTGGAAAAAGTTAAATATCTACTTTGGTAAGGGTATTTCCTCTGCCATAATTAGGAATTTGCTCTCTATTTGTAGTATGAAGCGAGGTGGAGAGTCATTGCAATACTTGGAGAGACCTTTATTTGTGGGTGTTCCTAAACAAAGCTGGTTGATTCATTGGATGGACAGTTTGTTAGCTAGATTTCATTGTTGGATGGGTTTATCTCTTTCTTTGGCTGGCAGAGTAGCTTTGGTTAGTTCAATGATTTATGAATTCTTCTTAATTCATTTCAGATTTACAAATGGCCAAGTTCTTTGTTACAAAAAATGACGAAGGCAATCTGCAATTTTATTTGGTCAGGTTCTACGCTATAAAAGAAGTCTGTTCAAGTTTCTTGGAAGAAATATTATCGTCCTAAGGAGGAGAGCAGTTTAGGACTTCGTGATTTGTCTCTGCTTAACAAAGCCCTACTTAAAAAGTTTACTTAGAGAATGTTGACTGTTGATTCTGATTTATTCATCTATCTCTGTACACGCTTCTTTAGAGGTAATGGCGATTTTCAGTATCAGATTAAATCTTCTATTTGGACTGGACTTCATCCTATGTATAAGGATTTGCGCAAAGAGTCTCGTTAGTTGGTTGGTAAGCATTCCAAGGTCAAGTTCTGGACTGATAATTGGCTAGGTTCCCTATTGATTGACTTAATTTCTTCTTTCATGGTTCTCGATCCTCCTTTGGGAAGTTTAGTTGGTTATCTTCTGATGGACTCTGGTTGGTCTCTCCCTTCAGCTTTTAAGGATTATTTTCTAGTCATTGCAGTTACAATTGAGTTAGTTTTGTGTTTAAATGGTCTGGATACCTTGTTTTAAATGGGTTTTCTTAATGGTATGGTTACCTGTTCTTATGCATATATCTCCATTTCTGGCTTTACAGATGTTTGCTCTTGGGGAAATCAGATTTGGTCTTCTTTTATTCCTCCTTCGAGGTCGGTTTTACTTTGGAGAACTCTTCATGATCGGATTTCTACTGCAGCTATATTGATGAGACAAGGTTTTAATTTTCGGTCTTGTTGTTGCTTTTATCACTCTTCCATAGAGGATTTGTCATATTTATTCCTCTATTATCCCTTTGCCCAACAACTTTAGTCAGCTTTGTCATCCATCTTCTGTACTCCTATTTTTCTGGAGGGTACTGTGGTGGATCTTTGGGATAAAGTTCAGTATTGTTCTTTGATTCCACGACTTTGTTCTTTCTGAAAAGTTGGTCTGACTTCTATTTTTTGGATTATTTGGCATTTCCGGAATTTGGCTCTTTTGGAGGATAAGAAGCCTTCTATTACTTCTACATCGGTGTTCTTATGACATTTTAGTAAAGAGGCCGAGTCTTTGTTTTTAGGTACTATGTTTAATTCTATGACAAAGCTTATGATTTTGAGGGAACTTCGTGTTAAAGATAGGCCCCAGAAGGTGCCTAACATTATTGAAGTTGTCTGAAGGCCTCTTCCTCATTCCTGGATTAAGGTCAACATTGATGGTTCTACTTTTAGCGCTCCAGGTCTTTTTGGGTACTCAGGGGTATTTAGGACCCATCTTGGGTTTGTTCGTAGTTGTTTCTCTATTCCTTTGAGAGTAGGTTATGCTTTTGAGGCTGAGTTGGCAACGATAATTCATGCGATTGATTTTGCTTGGAAGTATAGTTGGAAGCGTCTCTAATTAGAGAGTGATTCCATTTATGTGGTTTCTATCTTGTTGTCTCGTACTTTAAAAGTTCCATTTCGATCGAGATCGGCTTAGTCTAGGGCCTTGAGGTACATTGTTTATATGGATTTTATCGTGACCCATATTTATCGTGAGAGTAATCGCATTGCTGATTCTTTGGCTTCTCAAGTACCTTCCATAATCTATTATACCTGGTGGTGGACTGCTCCTTCTTTTGTTTCTTCTTTTATTTATGATGATTGTATTACGAAACCTATTTATAGGTTTTCCTAATTTTTTTGCTCTTTTTTGTTTTCTATTCCTGATTTTAGTCCTTGAGAGGTCAAGTTCATATCCCCCTCTGTCTAGGTGTCATTTCTTCTTCTTTATTTTTTATTTCAGTTTCCCTCATTTTGTCCAGGTTCAAAAAAAAAAAAAAAAAAAGGAAACGACTTTATTTTTTCAGTGTTCTATACTCATAAACTATTTTTTAAAATTTATTTTAATTGAAAAAGTCAACGTTTACGATATAGAATGACATAGTTTTCCTCCAATTGGGATACTTGTCAATGTAAATAGCTTTACATAGTCGCGCATGACAGTGTACAGTAAAGAAAAATGAGTCATTTGACTTATTTGGCAGGCTAATTTGATTCAATTTTATAATCTAAAAGTTTTATTTGATATAACTAAAAACTGAAGATTTTTTTGTTTTGCCAAAATTAAACAAAGGTAATATTTTTTTTTTTATATAATCGAAAACCTAGAGTTTTTTTTGCTAAAATTAAAAAACTCAGAGTTTTTTTTTTTTAAATAATAACCTATTAAATAAATGTTCAAAATCTTTACCAATTAAATAATTATAACAATTAACGTATTTTTTGTCTATAATTATTAACATCTGTTAATTTGTGAATGGAAGAGGAGGAAAAAATAAGTGTGTGGCATGTGATGATCGTTGCAAAAGGAAAATTGAGGTCATGTACTTTTTCTTCCGTCTAACTTTTAATGTTCTTAAATATAAAAGATAAGCCATTTTGAGGAGATTTTTGAATATTTATTTAATTTAGAGACCAAATGGTTATTGTCTAGAAAATTCAAGGGCTTTAGTGCATAATTGGTTTTTCAAAGATAGATAAAAAAAAAAAAAAGGAAATTGTTGAGAGAGGAAAGAAATATGGTGGGTCCATACGTAGCACAACATTTAATATCAAAATGAAATGTAAAGCAGTTGTGAATGAGTTGCGACTTGTGAGTAGTTGTTAGCGAGCAAGAGTATAGAGAGAGTAGGATGAGGACGTTGGTAAGACAATGGACGACCTTCTCCCCAATCTCACGCATTCCCATTCCCGTAAATGGCACTGTTGTTACCAAATTCCCACGCGCAACCGCGTTAAATTACCAAATTCACCTTCCCAATCTTCATAATTCCTCCTCCGCCCTCTTCTCTCCCACACCCACTGCTCCTCGACTCTCCATGGCTGCTTCTCCTCAGTCCGCAGCTCAGGTTACAAACTCATCTTCATCCTCCTTTTATTTTTTATTTTTTTGAGAAACTGAATCAAATACCTATTTGAATTACAAAGATTATTTTATGCATAAACATATATGAAAATTATGCATATTGAACGAATGAATAATTAATTAATTAATTAATGGTGAAAATTGGTTGGTTGGTTGGTTGGTTGTTGTAATCAGACTGTTTCAGGTGATGATTCAGATGTGTTTCAGTTGATTCAGTCTCATCAGGTATGTATTTATCTAATATCTTCAGACAATTTTCATATTATAAAATTTTTAATGAATGGAATATGGGTCTTGGATTGCTTACTTACCTATTGTTACAGGAAAAGGCAGCTCGGTTGCCTCCAGTTGAGGAGATTCGCACAGTACTTGACCGCAGTGTGCGCGGAGTCCTCTCCTCAGTTTCCCAGGTTCGCCCGATTCCCGCGTTTGGTTTTTCTCTGTTAAGACTGTTTTGGGATAATCTAACACGCAAAAGCAAAAACTAGTTATTCTTTTTCCATGAAAATGGAATTCATGTTTGAGTAATTTTCGTTAAAACAAAATCGATGAATATTATTGGTTTTATCCATGTAGATTTCCTCAAACCTCAAATTCACTGGCTGATGTAAACTCGCATGGAAGAATTTATGTTATGGCAATTAGATCTCTTCAACAATATCTTGTTCATTCGAAACATAATTTTTCTTATGAAAAATGATATATATGCTCTTTTTTTTTTTGGGGAGAGATCCCTATTTTACCAATCGAGTTACAGGTGTCTAGTCTAACATATGCATAGCTAACGACTTTGTACAAATCCTTTCATTTTCCAATTTGATCGGATCCATTAATTCGTAGAGCTATTTGCTCGATCGTAGACATTTCTAGAGTGTTTTGGGTTTTTATGAATATGGGAAACGTTGAGTTTTTAAGTACTTTTGCATATTCTATGGATTTTATCAATTTAATTGTTTTTTTTTTCCCTTTAGAAACTTATTTGTATCCCTTAGGACTCGAACCTATGACCTCCTACACACTCACACACACCCCATGAGTCCTAGACTAATTGAGCTTGCCCAACTGGTAGTTTAATTGTGAAAATAAATGGCGCGTCTTCTTGTGAAAAATGTGTTGAACTGTATGGAATTACCTAAGTTTGGAATTGGATTTGATGTGCAGAAACATGATGGTTATCCCTCAGGGTCAATGGTTGACTTTGCAATTGACGCAGATGGGTCTCTGATATTAGCAGTTAGCAGCTTGGCATTTCATTCAAAGGTTTCCTTTCGCACTTTAATATATTATGATTCCCCTTTATGATTTGATCTATAGGCAATTTCAAAGCATCTTTCCCTACAATTTTAAATGGCCAATCCTGTTTTAACTAAGAAATTTAGAAGGCTTAGTAGAATAGAAGAGTTTAGGATCAGGTACTTACTCTCTATCCAAATGACGTAGATAAATAAATCTAATTGATTGGATAGTCTCAGATCACTTTTTAACATTTTATCTTATATGGGATTTCTCTCACTACATTAATGCATTTATAATTGACAATTTCATATTAATTTTGTTGCCAAACTTTGACTTAGACATATTGACGAGATAGAGGAATGCAATAATTGCTCCCTTATGTTTAAGTAGTTGCTTTAGAATCAGTGTTTCAGAATAGCCGATCTAATTGGGGTACAAAATTATTTGTAAGAACAACTCTGCATCAGCGTGACGTTTGATTCATATATGTATTATACCGGTGATTAGGATGATCAGTTGATCTAAGACTTGTAGCCCTTTTACTTTATTCAGTTTAATTTATCGAGTCCTTTCAAAGTCGTTATTTTTTAATAGGATTTAGCAGCCAATGCTAAGTGCTCCTTGCTTGTGGCTAGAGATCCTGAGGATAGGACTGAGTTAGTGATAACTCTCCATGGTGATGCTATTCCTGTAAGTAATATGTCTGATATTTATGCTCTTATGCTCTCTCCCTCTCCCTCCCTCCCTCCCTCCCTCCCTCCCTCTNTATATATATATATATATGTCTTTATGGTCTCAAGTATGTGGATTATAAGACTAGGACTATTCTCAACAATTACAGGTCTCTGAAATTGATAAAGCGGCAGTTCGCAGTGCATATTTGGCTAGGCATCCCAATGCATTTTGGGTAATTTATGCTCCCTTCTTCTCAAGCATGATAAACATTTTGTGGCTCAATATATTGTGCCGACTTGTATGATCAAACCATTTAATTGCCACTTGCATCTGAAGGTTGACTTTGGTGACTTCCAATTCTTGCGCATTGAACCAAAAGTTGTAAGATATGTATCCGGGGTTGCAACAGCTTTGTTAGGATCAGGAGGTTTGTACATCATACGGATTTATGTTACCTTTCCTCGTTCTCTTTTCATAAAGTATGTAGGCTTGGTGTCTTCGTCGTCTAAAGTTCATCTTTTTATCTTCTATACGTCACAAGTTACATAAGAAAGGCCTGTACCAAAGTCCTTTCCACTGGATTGTTGCATGATTTTTACGTTTTTTGCACCTAACTATGAGTTCTTTTATTATGTTGTTTTTCTCTTTTTTCTTAATATGTCTTAATTTTAACCTCAGAGTTCAGCAATGAGGAGTATAAAGCTGCAAAAGTTGATCCAATAGCTCAGTTTTCTAAGCCTGTTGCGGTATTACTTACTGCCTAACAAATTGTTCTATGTATATCCTGATTCCAGTGATTAGTTTTTTCGTGATTTTAATTACAAATAATTTTTTTGCTAGACTCACATGAACAAGGATCACGCTGATGATACAAAAGTCATCGTGCAACATTCAACATCAATTCCGGTAATCGAGATCTGTACATACCGTTTTTAAATTGAGTTTCAATTCCGTATTCTCTTGTTTCTATATTTAAGCTATGAAAGTGTGTGGGCTCTTTATTCTTTGTTGGACTCAAACTATGCTAAATTTGTCAATTTGTTAGATGTGTGGTGTGAGCATGACTTTTATGACTATAATGTGTAATGTCATTGTTGCCTAGATCTGTTGATGTTGAAAAAGTAAGGAAATGAAATAAAAGACTAAATAAATTAGACATATATGAAAGCTGAATTTTGATGTATCACAGGTTGACTTTGCTTACATGCTGGACCTGGATAGCCTTGGTTTCAATGTTAAGGTATTTCTGAGATTTAGTCATTAGTTCCTGATTTCATTTTCCAAACTTTCCAGTGTATCATTTGTGTTCTGTTGAAACTTGATAGGCACGTGTTTATCATTAAACAACCTACATCCTTATGTTTTCTCATCTTTTCTTAGTGGCTTTATATGTAAAGTGCTATTGATTTTCAGTGAATGAAATTTTGCAAGGGTCTTATTCAGTTTATGAGGATTTTTTTGGGGGAAAAAAAAAAACAAAAATTCAGGTGTATAATTCTCTCTTTCATGTTGATGTGAAGTTATAACCCTTTTTGTCCTTATTTTAGGCGGGTTATCAAGGGAATACGTTCAAGCTTCGAATACCTTTCCCCAGACGTGCAGAGGATCGGAAGTGAGCCTTCTATATCAATGATTACATCCTCTCTAGGTTAACTTGTTCCGTGCATGTGCAATTTTCACTCATGTTATATCCGATTGTGCATCAAGAGTTTTATTTAAACTTTCACAGTTAGATGATTTATGATGCAATTTCAATCTAGCTAAGATGTCACTGAGGATTTGCTTGTTCTTTTGACTTGTTGAGTTAATATGTGGCCATAGTCAGTGCAGACAATGATTCAAATTATTTATTATTTGGCTCAATCATAGTCCTTAAATTACACATAAAATAGATTCTGAATCTCACAGTTATCTGAAGTTCAGATAGACATTATTTGCATCCAAGATACCTGAAATTCAGTTCCTCTTCCAGTTGGAAAAATTACAATCCCTTTGACTTAACGCATTGCTGAATTGCTTCGTTCATAAGAATTAAATCTGATCTTGGTGGTCCAGCCTCCTCTCCCCACACCCAAAAAAGTGACTTTGACTTCCTTTTGATTGCAACTATCTGTTTCAGCCATTTTATGGATATTCTTTAGCAATATGAGATAATTGATTACAGAGGTTTTTAGTGTTATGTTTGTTTGCGTAATTTTTATTTTTTATTTTTTGTTTTATTTTTTTCACCTTAGCTTTCCTTGTATATTTTCAGGGATGTGAAGACCCTTATAGTGGAAATGCTTCAAGCAGCTAGACCTCAAGTTAACTGATGTAATAGAAGTAAAGATCTATGAGGTTTGCTCATCCGAACTTCTACTGATAATATGATATCATGGTTTAGAAAAGTATAAGGTCGGGGTCTTTCAGACGGGGAAAAAAAGTATAAGGTAGAGGCTGATATACATGCATACAAATTGTATCATACATATATATAATTTTTTTCTTTTATGTGTGTGTTTGTGTATAGATCATATTCCAATTGTTTCTCTTGACCTTAAGGGCTTAAGTTAATATTTGACATCAATGTTTAGGCAAGTAAAATTTAACTACTAGGTTTTTCTTTATTTTCTTTCTTTTTTTTTCTTTTTTCAATTTTTATTCTTTTCGTGTGTCATAAAATTCTATTTGCTGGATATCTTACGAAAACAAGGTATTCTAATACCTTATAGGGAAAATGATTTATTCTTAGTATCTGTTGACTTCATCTGCCACTTCATTGAGGCTTTGGAACATGGTTTTAATGGAATAGCATTCGCATTTCAGTTGGTCATGAATAAACTGCATTGCTTAGAACTGAATTTTAGAATACTAGACTAGTCCCCGTGATGGCGATATTGCCTTGTTGAAATGTACCAGAGTTGGTGCTGGGGCATTAGCCAGTTCCTTGTGAGAACTAGAATGAAAATCTAGCAGATATTCCCTTTCAGTAGTAGTGGCTTAGACACATGTATTCCTTTAGTCTAGCTACATATCATTGGAACTTTTATTGCAAAATCTTGTGAAGGAACATAGAACACAGATAACAAATCAGGTATCCAACGTAGTATTGGTCCAAACAAGGTGTTTCGGGGTGCTCTTTGTGATGTGATTAGGGAGAAATTAATTAAGTGTTCATTAATGATAAGCAAGATAGTGGTAGAAAATGGAGAAAATGACATGGAAAATCGTAACAATATAATACCACTTGTCAGAAAATTATTGGCGTCTTTGACAGCTCAACGTATAAGTAAATAGGTGTGGGTGGTTTTAATGACCATCACCACGTGTTAGATAGCCAATATTTCTGATACAGGTGATACTGGTCATTTAGTCAGAAACAAATACAAAGATGATTAGTTTTTCTCACACAGGTGATGGTCAGAAATATAAATAAACAATAATAAAAATAAATAGTATGAATATAAAATACTGAATTTAACGTGAACGGTTGCAAACAAGGGTTGTATATGCTACAGCTTCGTTTGCTAAATAACTCAGAGTCACAGATCTGCAAGTATTTAAAGTACTGAAAATAATGCGGGTGGTTAGAAACAAAGGTCGTATAAGCTATAACTCAGCTTGCTAAACAACTCTTCCACACGGATCTGCGAGTAATTTAAATTGTAGAATTTAAATGTTAGTTGATAAGTACCACAAGATATAGAACGTGAGAAATCTGTCCGAAGAGTAGTCAGTACCACCAAAATCTACAGTACGAGAAATTGGAATGAAAATAATGAATTTTGTGATTAGATGAACCACAAAATTAAGAATAGAAAGTGAGACAGAATAGGTGAAAATTCGGAAAATAGTGCACGAAATTTGGGGGAACGATTCAAAATATAAAAGATCACATAGAGGAAGATGTTCGTGTACGGTAAAAAAATAGAATAAGGATTAATTTAATGGAGTTTATATGACAGATAAAATCAATTGATTTTGGTTAATAACCATTAGGAAGAACGTAAGTGAGAGAAAGAGATGGTCAGTGCTAAAAATAAAGAGAGAGAAAGACCTAAGAAGAATAGTTAGAAAAAGTGAGTATAAATCATGACTAAACAATATAGCTAGCTTTTGGGAAAGAGAAGTCAAAGTATTAATGAATGAAAGAGGGGATTGTATATATATGCGAAAGAAATATATGGTAATAATGTTCTGAATGAATGATCACACAGTTGTTTGTACAGCAACCACCTATATATAGGCATATACATCAAGCGGTGAAGTGGGTAAATAGGAATCTTGTGCGGCTGATACATCCTATGCTAGGTGTCTTGCTCGAGTGTGAAGTAATTGGAGGTCTTGACACTTAATAAGTGGTGTCTTGCAATTAGCTGGAGTAAATAAGAGCGTGACATTTCAAGCTTGAACATGAGGTCTAGTATTAGCCTGACAAGTGGCTCAATTATTTTATGACACGTAGCACCATATGGATGTGATATAATTTTTGCAATCTTCCAATAAAAAATTAACACTTGTCTTGGGATGTCAAAGCTCTCTTTTGTCCAATATAATTTTGACACATTATATTTTCTTGATTAATCCCATATTGCATTTTTATCACACTTTTGTGATTTATTATTTTAGTTAGTGACTAATTATATAAATTTTGTTACACCTCAAAACACAGGATATACTCAAAAGAGAAATTTAAGGACACGCACTCTTTTGTGTTCACAAAAATATTTGAAACGACCATAATGAACCACCCTTCAATCTTTTACTAAAAACTAAAGGATATGACACGCCCTTTCACCTTGCCTTTGTTCCTATGCATATAGTGGAACAACCCTCTTAGGAAGGATTAAATCTTCGGCACTTATCTCAAACAGCAAGGAGTAGACATTTTGGTGTTTTTGGCTATTTATATTTGCACTTCGTCTAGTTCCAATATGGTGGGGAACGTCCACATGATGCTCCCTTTGCTTGGATTATAATTGGGAAGTGCTCTTTTTGACACCTTTGAAAAATAGATCCTTTTTCAAGTATTCCTTTTCCTTTGTCCTTGCAGGATGTTGCAATGTGTATCACAATTGTGTTCGATGAGGTTGATTACTTGGATAGGGGATTGGTGAATAAATAGAAATCTGGTGGGAAAGAAAAAAAGAACAGGAAAAAGACCACATATCAACTACAAATCATTGTATATAGTTACTTAGATGACTATTTTTACTTTCTAAGTCCAAATTGTCAGTGCATGTGGTATTGGAAACTACTTATTTCAGAAAACTAATGTATATAAATATAAATGTTCTGTATTTTCA
The DNA here is from genome assembly GCA_002914845.1 of Trema orientale. NCBI lineage: Eukaryota > Viridiplantae > Streptophyta > Magnoliopsida > Rosales > Cannabaceae > Trema > Trema orientale. The sequence goes on along the minus strand of JXTC01000533.1, from coordinate 133,307 downwards.
TTCTGATAAGTAAATTTTTTACAAATAATAATCTCATTTTCAGAGATTGTACAAGAAATGAGTTGTAAATTTGTAATAGTAGAAAGGTGAGCTATACTATACTTTCTCCAGAACTACTTCATTCATTGGTTCCCAAAACGTTAGAGGAAGGAAAAACCTTCATTCAGATTGATCAAATCATGCTCCGACTTAAAGAGCTTGAGACTGAAAGATATTTGTCTTGATGAGAGAGAGTCGTCCTGCGAAGCCGAATTTATAAATGTCATGTTCATCTAATTTTTAGCCAAAGTTGACTTTGTATTTGAGCTTGTGCTTTTCTGTTATGCCTATGTACATGTTAGATGACCCAGTATAAATTACTCAAGAGTACGCAAACTGATCTTGGAGACTATATTATGGATGATGCACTACCAAACTGATATGTGCTCTGTCAGAACGTAAAACAGTAATTTGAAGCCACGTTGAGTTTCAACCACGCACGTGCCCAAAGAAAACTTCCATTACAGCTTAAACATAAGAATACAATATGGACATCAACTATTCTTGATCATATACAACAACAATTGTAACTGTCTATATACACCTACCTCACTTAAGCCAACTGTTTTCTTCGGCACTCTTGTACCACCAGTTATACTGTATATGATCTCATTGAAACTCGACACGCACCTAAGGACCATATACATTGGGCTTAACTAGGTTAAGTTGCCGACGTTATGGTAGCTTAAGTAGCTGTAAAGTGATTTGTAATTTTATCTTAATCAGGATAGAATCATTAATTTTGAATTTGTTATGATCAATTCGTGTTGACTTGCTGTTATTTTCGTCAGAATTTCAGTCTTACATTTTGTCTACTTCCTATGGGCGTCATTATTTCGATTACTAATAGCACGCGTTTTTTTTTTTTTTTTTTTTTTTTTTTTTTTTTTTTTTTTTTTTTTATAGACTGTTGCTTTTTCGCCTTAGTTTTGTCGTGACTTCTTATTAGTGTGGTTTTCTGACTATTTTTTTCGTGGTAGCACATGTAGGATTAAATCTTGTCCAGCACCAAATAGGGTTTGCCCACATTGGATTTAGTTTGTTAGTCGCCAAATGTACATTGGATTTTAATTTGATAATCAGTAAATGGGACCTGCCTATGTTGGATTTTAATTGAGCATTTATAAGAAATCGCCTTTTTTTTCATATCAATTTAAAAAATCCCGTTTTTATACACCTATTTAATAAATGAACGTTTTATAATTTTATTTTAATAAATAACTCAGATGCTTAGTTCTTCAAGGGAGCTTGCCGACGGGGAATTCACGATGAGAGTAGGCAATGGAGCCAAAGTTTCGGCAAAAACAGTGGGAGTTGTCTGTCTTCATTTTAGGAATAAATTTTTGTTATTGAACAATATTTATTTTATTCCCGGTTTTCGTAGGAATTTGATTTCTATGTCAAGATTATTTGAACAAATGTTTAGTGTTTCTTTTCTTAATAATGAGATTATTATTTCTAGAAATGGTTTAAATATTTGTTCTGCGAAAATGGAGAATGGACTTTATATGTTAAGGCCGGACGAACAATCACTGCTTAATACCGAAATGTTTAAAATAGAACATCCTAAATCTAAGAAGCAAAAAGTTTCTCATGACAACGATTTTTATGAAGTAAATTAATTTTTTTAAAATAAATTAATTTTCAAAAATAAATTAATATATTTTGATATACTAAATATTAAAAATGGTCATTTTCAAAATTCTGCACTTTTTAACAATGTTTGAAAAAGGTTGTTCGGGGTCGGAGTTGTGCTCTGGATTAATTAGTATGACCTGTACTTAATTAAGACAAAACAGAAGATAATTGGGTTATACCATTAGA
>JXTC01000533.1:91218-131009 GCA_002914845.1 Trema orientale | reverse complement strand
AAAAAAATGAGTAGCAAGACTATAAAATATACTAAATTAATAATGCAACTATAATGCTTAATGCAATAATGCAATCATATGCCTAAGTGGACATGTGTATTCATGCTAATGAGACGAAAATGGTGACAAAAACAAGGAGAATCGGTTTAAGGAGAAATGGAGGGAAACAAAAAGTAAATGACCAAGAGATGGTCACGGTTTAGAAGAATAGCAAGGAAAGATGATGGTGATGTGCTGATTTTGAGGACAAACCATAAAACAATGGTGAAGAAACCAAAGTGGAGCTGGTAGTAATTTAAAGAAAGGAATGATATTATGGTAGGAGTATCACGTGTTAGCTTTGGCAAAAATTGAAAGATAAAAAGATGATGATGATGAGATTTATGGTAGAAATAGCCTCGGTTGGAATGAAAGATGGAATGATGATGGGCTAGCAATGGATAGAGATAGATATGGTGGAAAAGAGAGCATTAACAAGATGATTAACATAAAGAAACAAGAGAGCCAAATAAAAAATACACACGGCAGAGAGGAATAAGACGGAGAAGAAGATTGTATATTGAGTCTGAATTCATCGACCTCCCTTTATTTGTTATTACAAAGCTTTATATAGGCAAAAGCTTAAAATGGTAACCGACTAACCACAAAGGAAATGGCATACTTCATTGCCACCTATTGAATGAGGTGTCTAAATTACATAATATTGCTTTAGATTTTGACACATGATATATAGAGGTCAACTAATAGCTTGACACATGGCACCATTTTATTGGTTGCTCCAATAACAGTTGCGTAATTGTTCCAATTCAGTGTTGACAAGTGGTCAAAAATGCTTCCAATTGGGTGTTGACATCTCATCATAAATGGGGTCTTCAAATGGTCTTTTGCGTCTTGTTGATGTGGCATAAATTTGGCAATTTTTCAATGAAAAATTGACACGTCCAATTTTCTTAATTGACCCCAAATTGCGTAATTATCACATTATTCGTGACTTAATATTTTTAGTTAGTGACTAATTATAAAAATTTGTCACACCCCAAAACAAAGGTCATTTTACAAACTATAATCCAAAATTCGGTCATTTGGCTAAAAGGCCTATTTTATTTTATTTATTATTTTTATTCATAAAAGCCCATTTTAATTTGATAGTCACCAAATAAGGTCCACACTAATAGCCACATCTATTAAGATTTGCAGCTTAATAGAGGTGTTTATGGCCGGTCTGGACAGTCTAAATCACTAATCCGAAAACCAATCTGAATGTACGGTTTGGCCGGTTCACCAATCCATGTGGCTTGAATTGGTTGATTCAAACCAACCAGACCGCACCTATATTTTTGCGACCAGTTTGGATGGTTTCTGCGGTTTGAAAACTTACAAAATTTAAATTAATATAACATTAACTAAGCTCATATTATAATCATACTCTAACTAAAATATAAATTCCAAATACAAAACCAACCATAATATAGTTAAAAGTTACATCCAAATCGAAAGTCCTAGTAAATTTAAACTTTAGTTACAACTTACAACCTAATTGAAATTGAAGAGCAAGTTTGTAATCTTAAACGCATTACAACAGCAAGGCTTAAAGTCTAAAATATCATAAAAGTATTAAGTAACATACTCTTAAATAGGCTAAGAGTAGTCATTACTCAATTAGAATGAATGGGCTTAAATTTTTAACTATTAAAATACATAAAAAATATATATGCAAACTTACTAGCCGACTCAGTTTGAAACCGACCGAATTTGTCTAAAATTAAGAACCGAACCGGCCAAGTCAGTTTCAAATTTTCTAATCCATAACTAGGCATGTAAGAGGAGAAATCGCATGGTTCTGTGTAGTTTAGACTGGATTGGGTGAATTACACGGCTTAGCAGTTATTTTGAATACCCCTACAACTTAATGACTAGGGGATCATCACGAGGAAGACGTACATCATGATCATAGAAACCTTGAATTTAAAATGGTATGACAGTTATTTTAGGACTAAATCGAAGAGAAATTCGAGCTAGAGGTTCAAATGCAAACCCCTCTATCTCTCTTATCTCTCTCTCTCTCTCTCTATATATATATATATATATCTCTCTCTCTCTCTTTCTCTCATGTTCTCTCTCCCTCTCACCGTGCAACGCCCAAAACTACCTACCAATGTCGATCCAGGCCGTGAGCTCCTGCCAAGATCCCCCCAGGCGACTGAAGAAAACATGCCGCCTGCCACTGCATATCGTCACGCTGACAGGACACGAGGAACCACACATGAAGCTGCAAAATTTTGCGGCTGATTTTGGCATTTTCAGCGTTGTTCAATGCCGAGCACCACCCTACAGTGCATCGACCCTTCTCAACCACTGGTTTCCAGCGAATCAACTCCAGTGAGTGATTGAAACTTCTTGGACAATTTTGTAAGAAAATAGTGATGTTCTTTTAATTATTTTTGTGAAGTTCAAGTGGTAATGATGAAACTTTATAATAATTGGTTTATTAGAGACATAATAAGGGGTGATTAATTTGTGAGAAGTTGAAATTTGGAGTGTGAGAAATATGATCTTGAAAAAGTGTTATTTAAGAAAATATTTTCAGAAAGTGGTATTTTCGTAACTTTTATAAGTAATCTGTAATAAGGCCCGTTTAAGGCTTGGAGCATCAAAATGGAATTTCAACATCAAATTTGGACTTAGTGGGGTCGAGAAATAACTTCTGATATATAACATTGATATGTTCCGAAGTGACATGAAATCTGAGAAACGAGGCTCGGGATTTTGTCTCATTTTGCATGCCATGAGTAGGGCTTTGTCCCAAAACTAAATTGGTCGAGTAAGAGAAGATAGAAATCTGCCAAGGGCATTCCCAGCAGCATTAGCTAGTTTTATGCAAATGACAGCCAAGGAAGGANTTATATGTCTAAGTTAGCTATTTTAGATGCTAGAAATTCAGTGGTGAGATTCGTTTCTTAATTTGAGGCTTTATTTAAAAAGTCACGCATCAAAGTGTGTAAACGAGATTCTCAAAATAATATCTCGAGCATCCAATGACCAACCGAAGATTCTACAAGCGTCGATGGCTTAGCATAGCTATCACGACGAGGTAGGGGTTCAATACCTAGTTTTTATACATGTTTTGAATTTAAATTTGCATATGACCTATTTCTGAAAATTATGGATTTTCTTCAACTCAAATATTGTGAATACATATTTGATAAATTTGGGAACTATTGAAATGGATTGGATTGTATAGTTTTTATGCAGGTTTCAAAATTGTGATTTCGGGAAAATACAGCTACTATACTATTTGATTTTCAATAAATTCTAGAATAATGCCAAATAGAGTTTTGAAGCATGATTTTGGATATATTTTTATTGCTTGGTTATTACGCACTCTGTTACATGTTGTCTTACTAAAGGATCACATACTTGAGCGCCATTATTATATTATGGTAGTTTAAATCGCTAGTGAGTTACTACAGCGCTAGGTGAGAGACCTAAAACCCTGCGCAAGATTTGCTGACACATCTCCAAGTAGTGTTAGGGCATTGAGTACCTTTAGTAAATGGGTATTATAAGGCCGTAATAGGAGAATGAAATCTCACTCTTATATATTAGTAGATTTATGATGTTTACAATTATTTAGTTTTGCTTTGGTAAACCAAATATGTGGATTATTAAGTTTACAATTTTGATTTATAAATGGATTTGGAAAGGTACTAACCATACAAGTTTTAAAAGTTACATTCATTCCAAAAAGATAATTGGATTTCAACTGAGTATGTGAATGCTCACCCCATTTCTTTTTATCCTTTCAGGTGGAGTTTAGTAAGATCTAAGCAGCCCATGAGTAGAGTGATTTAGAGGATACTCTGTTATTTGTTTGTAGCAATTGTTAACTACTTGGAGACTCATATCTTGTGTTGTTTGTACTTATTGAATTTAGTCTGTATTATCTATTATGCTTACTTGTTATAATGATGATGATACTGTTGGGAATATGTCCTAGAAAGCAATTTCTTTATTTGGTATTTTAAACAATATTTATTAGATTTAAGTGTTATCTATTTGTTGTCAATGAATTCCATATTATGTCCCAATTATATACATGTGATGTTTATGTTTTCTATTATGCGAACGTCTAAAAGTTTCCATGACTAATAATGAGTAATGAAGAATTATTTGTGTGAAGTATTCACATGTGGGAGATTAAATTCTTTATTTCATTATGTCTAAAATAAAAAGTTCACATTATGCAAATAAAGATGGAATACTTTATTTTACCATAGAATATAGTGTTGTCTATTTCAACAGAATTGATGAAGTTTCTAACCATCGAAGTGTTTGACCTCAGATAGAAACATTAGTGCATTATAAGAAAGTTATAAGTACATTGAACTGGACCAAGTGAAGATAGAATTTGAGGTTAAGTTCCATAAATCAATATTCTATCTTTTACTAATCTAGCACTATTGCAAAATTACCTTAATCCTAGTGATTGTTAGACTTGCTTTCACGAGTTTTATCTTTTTGACTTACTAAACAACTAGTTCTGATTATATGGTTTGAACTCCGGTATCTTGGAAGATAGAATTTGTGAATTGATGAGAACGCCCTTCATGATTTGTGCACTGTACATATAATGTCACTTTGAGTTTTTTCAAGGACTTGGATAATAAAAACCAGGCACTAGGTATTCGCTTTGTGAATTTAACTGTGTTTGTATGAGCAGTTACAAACACCGTAATCAATTATTATCCATTAGATAAAAAATGACAACTCAAATATAAATATGTACTATAGGAGTAATACGGTAGTTTCACCTCACTAGTATGGCATTGTATAGGGGGTATATCTGTAGGTATAGTATATGCTAAATGGATCAAATTAATTAAAGTGTTAATTAGCTTCACAGAAAATATATGACATTTAGTCTAAGAGTGCAATATTGGGCATATAGTGGAGTACTCCAATATTAATGGACAAGGCACAGTTATAATTAAGAGTTAATTATGACTATGCGTAGTTAGCCCATTAGATCTTAGACTACTTGAATCCATAAGATACCCTGTCTAGTTCACACATAGCCCAATAATTAATTGAATGGTCAATTGAGCCCAATAAGCCCAATAGGATTTACACCTCTCTAATACTTAAGAGAAAGATTCTCCTAAGCCTCTATAAGGTAGCCACACGCCTACTACATGCACAATAAGTGTGCTTAACGTAATAAGAGAGAAAAAGAGAGAGTAAGAGAGCCGAGCTACTACATGCACCAGATATTCACTTTGTGAATTTGACTGTGTTTGTATGGGCAGTTACAAACACCGTAATCAATTATTATCTATTAGATAAAAAATGATAACTCAAATGCAAATATGTACTATAGGGGTAATACGGTAGTTTCACCTCACTAGTACGGCATTATATAGGAGGTATATCTGTAGGTATAGTATATGCTAAATGGATCAAATTAATTAAAGTGTTAATTAGCTTCACAAAAAATATATGACATTTAGTCTAAGAGTGCAATATTAGGCCTATAGTGGAGTACTCCAATATTAATGGACAAGGCACAGTCATAATTAAGAGTTAATTACGACTATGCGTAGTTGGCCCATTAGATCTTAGGCTACTTGGATCCATAAGATTCCCTGTCTAGTTTACACATAGCCTAATAATTAATTGAATAGTCAGTTGAGCCCAATAGGATTTACACTCTCTAATACTTAAGAGAAAGGTTCTCCTAAACCTCTATAAGGTAGCCACACGCCTACTACATGCACAGTAAGTGTGCTTAACATAATAAGAGAGAAAAAGAGAACGTGAGAGAGCCGAGCTACCACAGAAGAAATCCCGAGCTCGTTCATGGCCGTAGAGGGAGAGATACTCGTGGTCATAGACGTGTAATCGAGGAGAAGGAAGAGCATTTTTCGGATCGTCTGCTCATCTCTTGTTGAGAATCAAAAAAGTGCCCACATATAGGATCATTTAACGGGCTCAGGAGAATAGTCGGGAAGGCTCAATAATTGTGAAGCACTTCCAACTTTTATCTAAACTAAGATCCATGAATTAATTTATATTAGATCAAGAATCCTATGTTTTGTTTTGTAAAGTTTCAAGAAAATTTTAAAATACCAATTCCGCTGTATTCTTGATTTGTTTACAAAACAGCGGAAATCGTTTTTGGTAAAATCGATTTTCGAAATTATTTTTCAGAATTTCCAGCAGATACATGGATATATTTTATAACTCTTATTAATAGTTTATGTCTAATGGTGATCACAAAACTTGAGAATTTATATTGCGGATTTATTTATGAACTTTTACAGAATATATCATTTTGAAACTAGTTGTCATTTTTCTTAAAAATTGAAGTTTCTATATTATTTCTAAAATAACTTATGAATTTTCACTTGTGAAATTCTCCTTTCTGTCACTAGCCTAAGATTTGGGACATGTCAATAATCACCGATCAATAACTAAAAAGAATATTGTACAAAAAAATTAACAATAATTCCAAAATAATGCAGTAATTAAAACAAACGTCCTAATAAACATAACACAAGATAATGAAGAAAAAAAAATATGAAACTAACAAAGCCAAAATCTAAATTCAGAAGACAATATATACCTCTAAAGAATGAGATGCGATAGACTCGGCCGAAGGAAGAAAAAGAAGAAGTAGATTCAGCTGGAGATAAAGAAGAAAACCAGCTTCAATTGAAATATGGAGTGTAAAAGCCTGCACTTAATTTACATTTAAGTTTGTATTTAAAATTGTATCAATTGCTGAAATGGAGTTAGAAGAAAAGAAAAATTCAAGTGATGAGGAATTATGTGGGAATAAAAAGAACAAATGGGTTAGAATGTAATTATTTTTGCTAGTATAAATGAACCCAATCAAAGTTGGACACGTGGCCAATTTGCCACTAATGAAGTCAATCCTAGCAGCTAATTATGCTTGAACAGCACCAAACCAACAGACCTTTCTCTCCTCTCTCATTTTCTCTCTCATGCTCATTTTCCTTCTCCACCCTTTCTTTCTGAAAAATGGCAGCCACCAAACCACTCGCACCGAAGCTTTTCCAGGCCTTCACTAGGTCTAGCAACTTTGAGAACCTCACTGCATCAAGTCTCAACACCCCAGATGGAAATGTGACAGTGTAGTTGGAGAGAAAAAGAAAATCCGGCCATGATTTGAATCCACAACCCTAGCTCTTAAAAATCCATTATCGAGTCATTTCCAAACTAAGCTAGTTGTATGACCTTCTTCCCCACTCAATGACGAATCATCGCCAACCCAAAACTACTACGAGCACCAATCAAGGAAGCAAGAAGCGAGTTCACCAAAAAAATTGTGGTCATCACTTCGCCTCTTCAAAAGCTCAGTCTCCAACCACTTTAGAGGAAAACAATTAGTATGGTTGTGATGTAGTCTTCAAAAGGAAGAGTTTGACACTAAGTTTGACGTGTCACCAATGTCACCAGTATTCTGTCAGCACTACTGGAGAAAAATGTTGTTTCATGGTGTTGTGAAAAGGGTGAATGCAAGTGCACGTTATCATTACAAGTAATATATGATGAGAAATGAGTGTCGTTCCATAAGGATTGATGATTTATTAACTATCAAAATTTTACTAATCCTAATTTATTTAAATAATTAGAATAGAGGTGGATAGTATTCAATAAATTAAAAATTAGCAAAAATAAAATAAGTAAAACACAATGTGGACGAATAATGAACCATAAAAGTAAACTCTAGGGTTTCTGAATTTACCTTAACTGATTCGCTTCAAATTATTTATCTCATAAACTTAAAACAATTCTTCTAGTTGATAGTCAAGAATCCCTAATTTTTTACTAGTCATTCCCAAGATCTAAAACAAATATCCTTAACTTTTAACCCACTATATTCTTATGTGAACTAAATCAATTAAGAAATCATTAGTTTCCATGGAATCTCATATAGTGACTACACAAATCATGTAAATATATTCATATTTCATATGCAATTTATGGCATTCAACCCAACAAACTAAATATATAAATTTCCCTCATGTCTCATTATGATTAACAAATTATCTAATTAATGGCTAGTTAATCATAAGTATTAAGAACAGTGATGAATACTCAACTAGGAAAAATAATTCGTTGAGTAAGTTGAAATAACAATTCAAAGCATCATACTGTTGTAGCCCTAGAAAATTAAATTTAGCTCATAATAAAAGAAAATAACATCCTAACAATTGAGATAAACATTAATAAAGAAAGAATAGGAAAAGCCAGCAGTTGATTCAAAGTCATATTCCGTTCCTGAGTTGAACCGTCTTCTCATTTTCTCTTAATTTGCCCCTAAGAGTCATCTAGAATAAACCATAAATGACTCTATCTATTGATTTTGAGAGAAGAGGGCAAATCTGAAAAATTGTAGATTTTTAACTTCTAAAAACACGAAATAGTACCTCGGCCTTAGCGGCCCAGTGCCATGGCCATGAGCTTCTGGTACTTTCTCCTAATTACCTCCTAGCACAGCAGCTTCAGACCTCTAGCCCCGCGGCCCTGGGTCTCGGGTTCTCCTACTATATTGTCCCTTAGTGCCATGGCTCTAGCTTCTCAAGGCTTCGACTCTCAGTTTCTACCAATTCTCACCTCTATCTTTGATACAAAGCTTCCAAATCTTCAGGAACCACCAACAGCTCCTAAAATTGTAAATTAAGAATAAAAATAAATGAAAAACTAATAAAAGATTCAAAAACTAACAAAATATCAAGTTAAAGAGAATTGATTAATAAGTATACAATCAACTTATCACACGGCGAAGATGGTTTCTAGCCTTCCAAGCATCGTTATGAAACACCAAGCATATCCTAGGACATGTGTTGATGCCACGAGTTAAAAGAAAAAAAAAAAAAAAAAAAAGAGAAGGCTTCATCTGGAGAAAAGGGTCCCAAGAAGATTTGCATTTTCCAAAGTAACTAGCTTGATTCGTGTCCAATTATTCAATCGAGGGACTCATTGAATAGCCAATAACTAGCTAAGCTAAAGCTCCTGTGAGGTAGGGTTCAATTACTGAACTTTTAAACTTGCTTTAACTATAAGTTGATATATTTGAATACTTCACAGCATAAATGAAATTTTGTGATTAAAATTGTTTGAAAAAATTTATTGGAATGCTCTATTGATGATTTGGATATATTGTTGTTGTGAACAGTTCTGAGATTGTGGACAATGTGTATTTGCGGGTTCTCATTTTGGTTTTGGTAAAATATAACAATTATGCTATCAAAATTCTGTACTCCTAGAGTTGCTTTAAGATGGATTTTTAAAGTACATTTTTCTTTATATCACTTGTTACATGGTTAGTTTAAAAATAAATTACATACCGTACATACCGTAGGATCGCACTTGAGATCATTGTTGCATCATAATAGTTTCGATTGACAGCAAGTTGCTACACCATTAGGTGAAAGACCTAAGAACCTAAGATGATGTGTCAGATATACCTTATTAAGTTAGTATCAGGATGTACCTTTTGTAAGGATTATTACAGGATTGTGATAGGAGGATGATGCTCACTCTACCTTGTTTGATTTATGATATATACAATGATGTGTTTTGATATTATCTTTAGATATGTGGATTTTATAAATGGTTTCATATATATATATATATGGTTACAACAATATTTACCTATGGATGGTTACCATGGTTTAAACTGTTAGATCTATATCCTACGGTAGTGATTAGTTTGGTGGTTGGCCAAAAAAATTTAATACTATTTATCAACATCAAAAAAATTTAATGCTATCACTATTTTTTTTAGTATCCATTCATGGTCACAAAAAAACTGAACCCACTGTGAAGTCCTCCATATATATATATATGTACATATATGATCTCAATCCAATAAATTTTTTTTAACCTACTTATAGGTATTTTTTTACCATAAAAGAAGTGTAAGATGAATTAATTACAGTTGACATGTCCTTCAATGTCAGGTCATAAAAGGAGAGAGAATTAATTATAAAAGTAGAAAGAAAAAGAGCACTAAATAGTATATATTTATTATTATTTTTTTGGTCCAACTGCTCATATCATTATAGTCATTAGATAATGATCTAACTCCTAAAAAAAATCATTTATAGATAAGTTTAAAAAAAATACAACTACCATATTGATCCCACCACACACACACATATATATATATATGTGAACTTTTGGATTAATAAAATATGCTTGAGAAATTCTGTAAAGTAATTTCTAAAATTCCTACTTATGAAATTCCTAACTTGGGGTTTGGATTGTGACATAGAGAATTCGAAAAGAAAGAAGTTACAATTCGGTATCTTCAAGAAAAATTAGAGAGAGAAAGAGAAACACAAAAATAGAGAGAGAGAGAGAGAGAGAGAATCTAACAAGAAAAGAAAAAAAGAAAAAAAATAATTGAAGGGCAGAAATAGAATAAAATCCTTCAGCTGAAAGTTTTTTTTTTCTCTTTAAAATGGACATTCTCCTATAAAATTTAAAAATAGGATATTCACTTACACCAAATAGTCATCCACCACAAATTTTCTTCCAATTAGGTAATGACTCCTAAATCATACTCATTGTACTACTGTGGCTCCCAAACTTTCAACTTACACAGTAATAACTCTTGAATTATGCAATTGTTATCGTAATAGTCTCTGTCACAAATTGTTAGCTTTTTATTCGAGAATAATCCCAGACAAAGCGTATAATTGGGCATTATTTACTTCTATGAGTCAAAATCTTGTTCTCTGCTATAGTTACTAAACTGTATGTTTTGTCCATGACTCATTTCTATTAAAAAATTTAACAATTTGTGGAAAAAAAAAAATTGGTCATTACTGTAATAATTTCATAAATTTTGGTAGTCTATTGTGTAAATTAAAAATTCGGAATCTCATTCTTGACTACAGATACCAAACTGTGTGAATTATAATGACTTATTTCTATTAAATATTCAATAATTTGTGATAAAATGATAATTATTGCAACAATTACATAATTCATGAGTTATTACCATGAAAATTAAAAACTTAGAAATTAAAATAGTACAATAAGTAAAATTCAGGAGCTATTACTATTATTAACCCTTCCAATTATTATAAAACTTAAAACATTTCTGATTTTGTCAAAATAATAATTTCTTTTCTTTTTCCTTTATTTAGTCAACAAACATAGAAGTCTTTCTTTTTCTAAACTTCAGGTTATGATACTTAACTTAGACTTTCCTTAGTCGGAGAAAATGTAGTTACCTAATACTAATAGCTATAGGTGCGATCATAAAAGCATTTCCAATGCAATGTAAATCGCTGTGCAAATGCTATGATTTGACATATTATAACTCAAAAATCTTTTTTCAATGTAAATGTAATGCTATGATTTTTTTTTTTTTTTTGTGCTAATGACATCAAATTAACTTCCAACTTTATTGTGGTATTTATAATTTTAAAACATTAAAATCATAACCCATAATAGTACCTTTTAAGTATTAATTTGTTTAAAATTTTAAATTCAACGAAATGTATATTTCTAAGTATTAAAAAGTGTTATAGAACATTTATTCTAAATTCAAAAACAACCAAATAAGAGTATAACATTCTTCTTCTGTCATTGGAGTTTGGAGACCAAGTAAGTCCAGCTAACCAGACGCAAACAGCCCACCGTCCTAACTTTCTGTCAATATTTCATGTATCTATATCTTACAATTGTTTTTTAAGATAATATTTCATGTAATATTTAATTTAAAAAGTTTCCAATACTTTAAGGGGATGGCTACGGTAGAGGCGTCTCTACGTAGGGTCATGCCTTAATTATCGTTGGATGGGAATCTGTGGGGAATAACGGGAATCTGTGGAGAATCTATTTATATACAGATTCCCATCCAACGGTGAATAGACAGGGCCCTACGTAGGGACGCTCCTACTGTAGACGCGCTCATACTTTAAATAGAAAAAGTTATGCGCCATTGTTTTTTCAAAAAATAGAAAGGTGAGGCTCCCACAACCCAATAAACAATGGCAGTGGTTAGGAAAGACAGCCTTAAGGCACATACAATTTCACAAAATGGGACCCCAAAAACCAAAAGAAGAAAAATGAAAAGACCAAAAATAAAGCGATAAAACCGTTGGCAACAGCTGTATGGCACCTAAAGGCAACCTCAAACCATGTGCATTTGGTTGGAGCAACGGTCTTCCAGGGCAGCATGTCACTCTCTCTCTCTCTCTCTCCCTAACCACGCTTTCTCTGTCCTCCAACACCTATATAAACCCCACCCATTTGGTCCCAACTACAACTCATCTCAAATTCTAATTTGTAACATCTTTTTCCTTTTTCTAACTCACTTTAAAAATTTTTGCTTAGCCTTTTACATTCAAAAGAATTTTCAACAATGGAAGCAATGAGGATGAGGCTTTTCTTCGCCTTGGTCGTCGCAGTGATGGCCGTGTCCGCTGTCCAGAATGTGGCAGCTGCCGAGGCCCCGGCGCCTAGTCCTACATCCGATGCCGCCTCCTTTGTGCCAGCCGTGTTTGGTTCCTTTGTCGCTCTTGCAATGGGACTTCTCTTCTAAACCGATGTTTCTTCTTTTATGTAAATGATTTTTCTCTTTGCCCATCTCTATTAAACTTATTAATTCACATCATTTTGGTTTGAGAAAGAGATGGGTTTTGGACTATTTTTTATTTGGTTTTGATTCTTTCTTTTTTTTTTTTTTTTGTTGGCTCCCTATTCCATGGGTTGTCAAATACATTCATCTTGTATTATTTAATTTTCTATATATGTTTATTGTATTTGTTTGATTGTGACTTTAAGAGCTGTCTTTGAATTGGTTATCGAGATCTAAAATCTAAATTATGGTGAGGAAAAAAATAATTACGGTATACTTCTGTAGTGTAACCGTAACAGTCATATTTTCATTATAAATTGGGCAGGATTCTAACCATCCCGGAAATAATTATGTTTACAAGTGCATAATCGTTAAAAAAATAATAATAATAAATTTTTAATTTTTTGTTTAAAAAAATGAAAAGCAAAAATTCAATTGATGTTACAAATTGATTAAGGAAATGACACTTGTTTTTCATCCTGTCATTGAGTTTTTTTTTCCTTTCTTTATTTTTTTTTTATTTATTTATTTTTTTGAATGTGTTAACGTCTTAGAATTCGTTGCACTCTGTGGGTTTCCCACTAGATCTGTCTTATTAAAATATACATATAGTTTACCCCTCTGAGAATTATCTCATTTACTAAAATTAATACTGACCACTTTGTTAGAGAATTATTTTGGGAAGAAGATACTTGAATTTCGTAAGACAATCACTATATAAGTTTGTCGACTAGTATTAGTATATATATACGTTAAGAATGAGTTACGTATTTTACTCTCAGAAAAAAAAAAAAAAAAAAAGAGAATGAGTTACGTATTATCTCATAAGTAGAATTCATGCATTTATGGTTTGGAAACTTCTTGGGATCGGAGGGATTTTAGTACTGCAAATTTTGAGGTCAAAATTCCTTTTAAAAAGAGGAGAATTTAACACCAAAAGTTTCATTTACCATATTTATCAATAATTATTGTTTATGGCATTCTAATATTCTTTCCTTGTACCATTATTAGTTATAAGTCAGTTTAATATAACGAAAATATTATACCGTAATCCATTTGGATATTATGAGAAAAGGAAGCATTTTCAGAATTACTTAGGGCTTGTTTGATAACCAATTTTTTAAACAGTTTTTTATTTTTTTAATTAAAAAAGTGAAAATACTTTTCAAAAGTATGTTTGATAAAATTATTTTTGTTTTTCGTTTTTTTAATTTGACAACAAAATTTTTAAAATTTTGAAAACAAAAATTTCTTATTTTCAAAATTTTTTTAAATAATTTTGTAGAAATATTAGTATCAAAATTCAAACATATCTAGACTCATATAACCATTTCTCTTAACATTTTCTCTCTCATCACTATTTCTCTTGTGATTATCTCTCTAGCATCATGTAAAAATTGTATTTTTATAAATACTTTCAAAAGATGTATTTTTCAAAATTAAAATTTTAAAAGTGGTATTTTTCAAATTATAATTGTAAAATTTGGTAATTTTTTTCAAAAATATCCCAAAATATTTAGAAAAATATCACTTTTTAAAGTTTTATTTTGAAAAATACCACTTAAAAAATTTATTTAGATAAACCACTTTTTCTCTCTCCTATTTCTCCTTCCTTTTTCCTTTATTACTCTCCCTTTTAATTTTAACTTTCAAAAGTAAAAAGTGCTAGTTACCAAATATGTATTTATTTTTTTTATTTTAGAAAACAAAAAAATACAACATTGTTACTAAACACATTTTTGTTTTTGAAATGCAAAAAACAAAATAAGAAAAAATACTTTCTTTTTTGTGTTTAAAAATAAAAATAAAAATATTACCAAACAGCACCATAGTTTGTAATGACTTTCTTAAAGTATCCATCACCATATTATGAGTACAAACTAATTTAATATAAGCTCACATTTTACACTACATTTATTACGAGAAGACAATATTTTCACAATTACTTTAGTTCATTATGAACTTTTTTTCAAGTATGCACGTGGATTAAAAGCTCAAAAATGGCGTGTTATCATCACACGGCTGTTGTTATTGTTACTTACTAATTAAGTTGCAATGGGTTAGAATTCCAAAGTTATATAAACGGAATTATATTTTGTTTACTTATTTAAGTGATTATGGTCATGGATGCTTAGATTAATAACCTATATTTGTTTATTTCTCCTTTGTTTTGAATAATTGGACTAAATTAGTTATGCCGATTCATTTATCACGTCAAAACATCAAAGCTAAAGTGGGAATGCTTAAATCATCTATCTCAAAGTACTGTCTGATTCTCAATCACACCAACTCAGCACAATTTATATCAGACCTAACGAACTAGGAAGTTCGATGGCTTTTAAGAAGAGTAAATCAAAACTAACAATAATAATAACGCTTTTGTGGGGCATAAAATATTAAACTAAGAAATAAAGACTTCTTTTAACAAAGAAAAGAAACTGTCTTGAAAAACCACGCTTTTAAGGAGTCAAAGCCTCCTATACAGATGCAAAGCACTCCTGCACCTTATTTCATGATGACCAAAACTTGGATAGAATTGTACCTACACCATGGACAGGTCTTGAGTATGAAAAATAGCAAATATGTTATAGAATTTAATTTTATATGAGATTCTAAACGAGAAAAGGAAAGACGAGAGAAAAGTGAACTAAACTTTATTTTATTATTTTTCCAGAAAAAACTAACAATAGTTATTGAATCTATTAAACTTTATTTACTCTGTTAGTTATCATTTCCATACTATTTTAACTCCATTAAGTTCTTCTATATATAAATTGTGCTTAGTTATCAAGCTATAAATAGAAGGACGTGAAGGACAACATTTTGGGAACAAATGTTGAGTCAACTAAAGGGTCTATGTAGCAGCCCGAGTCTCTTGACACCTCACTTCCTCTCCAAATACAAAGGATAAAATTGTTTTGATAGAAGAGTGCCGCGTGTAGGCAACTATGGTGCTTAGCATCTTTCAGATAATATGGAAGAATACTATAAAGCAACTATGATGCTTAGCATCACAATCTAATAAAAATATGAAATCGACCACAAAATTTAAAAGTGAACTCCACATTTCTATTAAAATAAGGTGCTAAACACCACAAATACCCTTTTAGTATTTTCAAAACTACAGTGTTTAGAAAAAGAATAAGGTGTCAGGATCCTGGCTACAATATAGACCCTTTAGCTTCATCTTTTAGGGGAACAATTTGGCACAATAACCTTCATTCAACCCCTCGAATGCATTTGTTGGGACAACTCAGTGCATGATTTGGTTGCTCCAAAAAGGAAAAAAAAAAAAAAAAAGAAATTTTATTCGCATACCATCAAGCTTTGCCATAAGAAAGAACATAAATGTGCTTGCTTCTACCAATCGATTTGACTCAAGAATGTGCTGGTATTTCAATTTTTTTTTTAAAAAAATAGAGTGTAACTAATAAACACTCCACTTATTATTAAAAAAAAAAAGAAAAATAATTCACATAATCTAAGAGTCAAATTCCTGACCTAACACCCAATCCCCACCCTACCCCACCCACTGAGTTAGCTCTAATGAGCTAACTCAGTGGGTGGAATGGGGTAAAAATTGGAAATTTCAAATTACAAGAAAGAACTACATGAATATATTAGGTCTGGATAAAAGAATTCAGCCTCTTTTTAGTCCCCTTTCCATGGGACTAAATTATCCCAACTAGCATTAATTTAGTCCCAAGCTCAACACACATTTTATTTTTTTCCCTCTTATTTTCTTTAATAATTTTTTTAATTAATATAAATATATATAAATATTAATTAAATTCAAATTTTTATTCTTTTTAACTAAAAAATCATATTATTTTATATAATCATCATTTAAATTTATCTTTTCTATTTTTTGAAATATTTATTTATTTATTTATTTATAAATAAAACATAATTAGAAGTACATTAAGAAAAGTTAATATATTACTTTGATTTAATCCTGTGTTGCACTAAACATAGTATAATACTAAATAATACTATCCAATACAATCCAATCCAATCCAATCCAATTTAATCCCATTTAATAGTCAAATCTAGTCCAATCTAATCATGCGTTCCAAACGAGCCGTTAATACCCCTAAGTTCTAAAACTTTCAACAGTACAATATTTATAGTTTTCACACATAAGACTTCAAAAAAATAATCCTCTGAAGATAAAGGCATTAATCTAAGTTATTTAGGAAGGGGAAAAGAACGTTAAGTTCCCACCCTCAAATCGCTTCGATATGCAATGTACCTCTATATGAACCAGATCGGGTTAAGTTATAATAGGTTCAATTATTTAAAGTGATTTCGGATGTAGATTAAAGAGGTTTAATTGGTTTAGTTCCTGTTTGATTAGTTGATTCACCCTTAAGTTTCATACAAAATAGGTAATTTCAATTGAGAGAGCATCCTACTAGCTATTCTACTTCTACATACCACATCTAATTTTATGTTAATAAAATGCTTCCATAAGTAAATGTTAAGGAGACCAAAAACTTGCACAAAAATCTTACATGAAAAGATTATAGAAATTTCAGCATAAAATAATAGTAAAAAATATAAAAAAAATACCAAAAAAATACTAAAACAATTAGAATAGACTCAAATACGTTTGAGTATTTTGAATTTATTCAAGCTGCAAAGTATTTTTTGTAATATTTTTATTTGTCACTATTCCACAACTGTCTTTTTTTATAGTCCACCTCTGTTGTTGAGCACCACACACTAATAAAGGTGTGAAGCCTACCACTAAATTTACGTGTGAGTCTCACACCTCTATTAGTGTGTGGTACTAAACATCATAGGTGTGCGTTCTTTAGTAATTTCCATTTCACTCTATGACAATGCCATGAAGCACTTGCAGTACTTAGGCATTTTCCACCACTAAAGGTGCGAAACTCACCACTAAATTTACGTCAGTCTCACACCTCTATTATTGTGTGGTACTAAGCATCATAGGTGTGCTTTCTTTAGCAATTGCGTTCTTTAGCAATTTCCATTTCACTCTATGACAATGCCATGAAATTTCATTCTATGACAATGCCATGAAGCACTTGTAGTACTTAGCACAACGCACTGCTAAAAAATTTGGGGCCCCCACAAAAAAAAATGTGGGTTCACAATTTCACTAGTGCGGAACTAAACACAAGTTCTCTTTTCGCATTTTCCTTTGTTTAAACATACTGGACAACCTTGGTCTCTTGTATGCTCAATTACAAACAAATTGCAACCAACTAATGCACTTCTACTCTTTCAAACTATATAAAGAATACTAAAATTCACAATGTCAACAGTCTAAGTTCTGCATAGTAAAGAAACAAATATTATTTGCTTCTAACACTCGATCAAATTCGAGGGTCAATCCATCAAGTGTTGTGAATCAAAGGGACCAATAAGGTCGCTTAATACAACATCTAGATTTTATGGATGTGTTTAAAATTACATATATTAAAACTTTCAAAATTAAAAAAAAAAAAAGGAGCACACAAGACTTTACAAAATAATTGTAAGAAATCAAATGTAATATTCGAAGCTATCTAGGAAAAGGTTAACAAGATTAAGTTCCTCCCCCTCAAACGGCTTCAAGATGCTATTCGCCCCTGTCTGAACCAGATGGGGTTTGTATCAAAATTCCACCTTCTGGTTATTCTGAGGCACTAAGGTGCAAACGATAAGAAGGAAAATACTAAAAAGGAAAAGTAGAATGTCCAAGGCTGCTTGGGGGACCAACAACGGGAAATTTGCAAGTCCCCTCAAAAGGCCTCAGTTTTAATAAAAGAAGAAAACCAATACGGCCTCCTTTTTGTTCGATTTTTCTTTGCCCCCTAACTAAGCCCAATAGGAGACTAATTTATACTCATACGGCTACTCAAAGAGGCAAAATTAAAAACCATTTATGTTCATTGGTAGCTCTACGTTACCTATGCACATAAAGAAATATACACACACATAAATATATACATAGAAAGAAGAGAAGTGGAAGGAGACAGAGAGATCATAGAGCCCTTCTAGATATTGACAAAACCAAAATTAGAACTGTAGATGGAGGGACGGCCTTGGTTATTTCTGTTGGTTTTAGTTACCAGACCTAGAAAGGCAATCTAAGCTAACCAAATGTCCGGTAACTAAAAAATTTTATAAACAATATATCATTAAAGATTCCAGGACACAAGCAAAGCTACAAACATGAATTATATAGTACTGACTAAAAAAAGCTGGCAATAGAAGTGATCAATATTTTAATAGTTATAACTATCTGAAACATTAAACAGAACACAAATGACAAATGACACTAGTGGGTGTACAGTTCTACAAAGTTCAACATAATTTCAATGGCTTACACATATCCTCTTGAAAAAATCTGCAACACAAATAAACCTCATCAGAGTTGCTGATCTTGTTAGTTATGCTTTCCAACTGTTCATGAAAAGCATCATTTAAGAAAAAATTAACTGACTGTACCACGTAAAAAAACGTCATTCCCACGTAATTTTTTATTACATTAAAAAAAAAAATACCTCAAAAACAGAGGACCTTACAGGGATGGTCTTTAACCAAGCCTCTTATCTGTCAACAAATCTTCACTCAGCCATTAATAAGGACATCAGGCAACCAGATTATCAAAATAACTATTCACATCAGTTCCACCAAATGCGATTTGGCATATAATGAATCTGTAAAGCACAACCAGAAAATTAACACCATTAATAAATATAAAAATAACGGTGACATAACAAAATCCCATTATTAAAAAACAAAGAAACACTTAAGAGTGAGTATATACATATTTCACACATTTCATCTATTGAGTAAAAATGAACATTATAATTCAGAAATTAAATATATATATATATATATATAGTAGAAGACAATACAATAACCTTATTGAAGGTCTTGTAGGCAGCTCCGGGTTCATGGTGACTGGGGCTAAGTGGGTTGGAGAAGTCACGTCGAGATTTAGAAAACCCTAGCCAAACTCAGCTCGAGTGCAGACTGGAGAGAAGCGATCGCGCCATATATAAACAAGTACAGCACTAGGGTTTCCAGAACGCTTTACAATAATTGGGCCGGACCTTCTGGCTTTGAACCCGTGCTGTTTGCCGGAGTGGGCTACACCTAATGCTCAGGCCCTTCAAGAACCAAGGGGCGGTCGTTGTCCGTGTAATTGTCTACTTAACCCTCGGCTCATCGCCTAGGCCTTTTCTTTATTGGGCTTCTTAGCCCAATGGGTGATTTTTATGTTAAAATTTAAAGACTGGCCGTTTTTCAAATACTTTAAAAAAAGGTAAAGATTGGACATCATCTTATACCAAAAACTTACGCCAACGATGTAGCATAATTTTTAGCCACATAATTTCAAGTTATATAGTTCTACTTGAAAATAAAGAGTAGTTAAAATACATGCCACTTCATGTAGTGTAAGTTTTTTGTGCAAAATTTTGATGTTCCTGTAATTAATCTTTAAAAAATGGCCGAATTTATCAAAATAATTTACAAAGGTCCAGTCAATCCAACAGGGTTAAAATATATCAGTTTTTGAATTTTATATCAATTTATTAGTTTGTGGAAAAAAACTTATATATTAATGAACTTGATATAAAATTGATATAAAGACACACACTAATTAATATTATGATATGAATTAGAAGTATTAATAAATAAAAATTGATACACTATTACAGATTATTTATAAATAAAATTGATATACAAAAGATTGATCTACTGAAAAATGGCAATTTTGTAAAATAAAAAATGATAACAAAATAGGCATTTATCAAATTGGTCAAAAAAAAAGGGTCATTTATTAAAACAATGTGAAAAACGGATATATTTTTTATAAATACTCATTTTTTTTGACATTATGTTCCTTATTAGCAGGGATATGATGTTGAGCAGAGTTCGTGGCTGAAAGGTGTTCAGTTAAGAGTCTATGGAATGTAGATCTAACTTTGATGATGACATTGAAGCTTGGATTGATTATATTCACAGGAACAATCAACAGCTAAATCCTAGACCCTAATATTCTAGTATTATAAGATTAAGATTGAGATTCCCATTTTCAATGGATCTTGTGGAATTGAGGAATTCTTAGATTGGGTATATACTGTAAAGAGTTTTTTTTAACTATATGTAAATTCCAAAGGAGAAACAAGTGAAGTTGTTGGTATACAAATTACAGGGAAGTGGTATAGTTTAGTGGGATCAATTGTATAGTAATTGTTGGGGTGAAGGCAGACCGAAAATCAGAACTTGGCATAGAATACGAAAATTAATGTAGGTGAGGTTCTTACAAACCGAGTATGAGCATAGATTGTTCAAACAATACCAATTTTGTGTACAAAGAAGGCGGACAATGAAGGAGTATACTTAGTTGAACTCGAATGAGAGCCAAGCTCATCAGATATCGAGGCGTATCTGTGGCCTAAAAGATAGTATTCAAGACAACTTGATTTGAGACCTCTCCAAACCCTGAATGCAACAACTAACCAATCTTACAAGGTCCAGGATCGAATCAGCAAAACCAACTTGTTCGAAAACCATACTCTGAAGTCAATCACCATCTATCCCAAACCCCCAACATACCTTCAACTCCAACCAGTCGCAAGCTAAATGAACCAAGTAATTTTACCATCCAAACCCACTCTCGACCGGATTCTGTATGCTCGACAAGGGTATGTAAAATGCTGTAAGTGTAATCAGATTGGCCATAATGCCAATGAATACTCTTTGAGGAAATAATATGATTGATGAAGCATTTGAAGACCAGGTAGTTGAGATTGAGGTAGAGAAAGATGAAAGAGGAGAAGTAGAATTGGTGTGTTGTGATTCCTGTAGTTTGTATTGTGCAAAAACTATTGTTGACTCCAAAGCAACAGAACCCACTCAAAGGCAAAATATATTTCAAACATGCTGCACAATCAATGGCAAAGGTCTGTGAGGTGATTGTTGATGGTAGGAGTAATGATAATGTGGTCTCTAAGGCACTCGTTCGAGCTCTTGCTTTAAAAACAGAGAAGCACCCCAATCTATACAAATTGGACTAGATTAAACGAGGGGTGGAGGCTAATGTAACCAAGTCTTGTTATATTCCATTTTCTATTGGCAAGTGATATAAAGATGAAGTGATGTGTGATGTACTAAACATAGATGCTTGCACATCTTGTTCAGATGACCATGGCAGTGTAATGTCTATGCGACCCATCATAGGGGAAGACAACATCTATGAATTGCAATGGCACTCTAGGACTGTTAAATTGCTTCCAATGGCCTCAACAGGTCTTGTTGAGACTTAATCCAATATAGGGTAGCTCTTCACTGTAAATGGACCATAATTTAATGTTCACATGAAGGAGACTCAACTTGTAATAGCGTTGCTAGTACAGAGAAAGGTGACCCTTGAACGAGTCTTGTCTCCACAAATTGCAAGTCTCCTAGAATAGTACCGTGACATTACTCCAACTGAACTACTAGATTACTTATTGAAAGAGTATCTATTGGTACTCTTTATGTTGCAATATCACGGCTTTGTTTCATGATGCAACGTACGGCCAAATATTCCATTTGATGTGTTTTTTCAATATTTTCCATAAATATGCCTTAGAATTTCTAAAACTGTGATCTTCTATTTGTTTAAGAGATAATTTTTGACAAGATTTGGTTTGTAAGAAATTTATGATATGTTATCTCTTTACAAATATAATTAATTGATTCTTATCTTATGTGATTGTAAGTTACGAGTGCAGACAGGTTTTGATGCTCTAGAAAAGAAACTGGGAAATTGCCTTAATATCTATTCACATATAGTTAAGAAAAAGCCACAAATTAAGAAAACTTAATGAAAAATTAATTGCCGTATTTTTCTTAATCTTGTAAAGGAAAATACACAAATTAAGAGAACTTGATGGATTATAATTCCGGTAATTTCCTTAATATTGTTTCGCTGATTCTAAATATTTTTCTTTGATGTAATTGATTTATAAGTGTTGTGAAAATTTGCAAGCGCACAAAATCATAACAAGTAATATAATAGGAAGTATCGAGTATCGTCCCACGAAGACTGTTGTTTTACTAATTACCGAAATTAAGCTAACACTAACTTTATTTGAATTAATCGACTAAAGAAAAATTAAATTAAATGAAAACTAAAAATAAACTAAAAGTAATTAAAATAACGAAAATAAAATTTAAAATAAAGAGAGCGTAGAACGAAAATTAAACAGGGTTTAAATCAATGAAAATAAACCTAGGGTGTCCGATTTCACCATAATTAATCCACTCTAAAAATTCTCTATCTCATTAGTCTAAAATTATTCCCCTAGTTGATAGTCGAGATTCTCTAATTTATTCACTATTCTCTCCCGAGTTCAAGCAAAAAATATCCTTAATCACCAATTCACTATATTCTTATGTGAATAAACTAATTAAGAATTCATTAAGATCTATGGAAACTCATATAACGACTACACAAACCATGTAAATATATTCCTATTTTACATACAATTTATGGCTTTCAATCCAATGAACTAGACACATAAATCTCCTTCCGGTTTCATTATGATTAACAAATCATCTATTTAGTGGCCAATTAAATAGAGGCATTAAGAACATAATTAAAAACTCAACTAGGAAAAATAATTCATGGACTAAATTGAAAGAAAAATATTAAAGCATCATAGTTAGGCTACATCGTAGCCTAAGAAAAGAAATCTAGAACATAATTAAACTAAGAAATACAAAAATATTAAATGTAAACATCCTAAAGAAAATAAAATTCTAAAACTGAAAATAAAATCAAACTAGAGAAATTGTGGTTGAAGAGGCTCTACTCCACTGCTCTATCTCCCACTGATTTTCTCTCTCTGGACTACTGTATTTCTCTCTCTAAAATTATGTGTTTTTCTCTTCTATCCCATAGTCCTTTTATAGCTGAAAAGAGAGTGTTTCTCAATCATTCATGGATTCCTATGCTCAAATATGATTGGCTGTGTGATGTGTCACTTTCCTATTTACTCTCTTTCTCTCTCTCTCTTTATTTCACGTTTTTTATTCAAAATCTGATACAAGGGCAATAATCCCATGCGGCACAAAAAGGAAGGCTCGGCACGAAAATCGTTCCTGATTGGCTAAAAGAAAGATTGACTTCGAATGGATGATGTGGCGATTTCTTGTTCGATATAAACCCAGTTGTACAAGACATGTGATGTACCAGATCAGACACTGCAAAACACACATGCACATCTTTTTTCCGCATGGGTCCCACATGACGGTGTGATGCCTCCCCCACTCTCTAATCCGGGCTTTTCGTGCGTTTGATCCAACAGCTGTGATTTAACTAGATTTCTTCTTCTTTTTTTTTCTTCTTTTCTATTTAACCTAAATTAAATATAAAACCTAAATCTAATTAAATATCTATTTCAAATTAAATTAACTTAAAATAATTAAATTAAAACACTTAAACCTAATAAAATAATATAAAATTAAATAAAACTAAACATTAACTAAAATTACTCTAGGACACACATTTTTAATTAGTAAAATAGCACAATTAACTCTATTTTCATAGAGTTATCAATAAGCTGTCAAAAATGTGTGCTAATTGAATCTCTATATATTGAATGAAATTTGATTTTTCTAGTTATGTTGCGACGTAGTAAGATCATGTAGCAACATTAGATCAGAATTAGCATTAATTTTGCAAATTAGATTTTCTTGATTGAAAAATATGTTTGACTACTATAGAAAGTCTTCCAATCATTTTTAATCACTCTTAAATGTTGAATTGCAGATTTATTGAAGACTTGGATCTCTATATAAAGGCGACTTATTGGAGTTTTTATGTAGAGTATTTTATTGTATTTGGCCAAGTGTGTAAACAAAAAATTTTATAGCTGAAAAAAAATTTCTATAGCCTTTCTTAGACTTACAAATACTTTTCTAAGTAGTATGTTCTCACAATTCTTTAGGAGAAGAACCTCACATCTTCAGGAGAAGATCAATTTGGAGCTAGTAGGGAATTCAAAAACTTAGTGTCCAATTCATTGCTTAACAAACATAGATTCTGTATAGTATTTGAGAGATAAATTTGTACTGACCAAAATCTAGTAAAGCTTAGAACAATCCTAATAATTAGCTAGTATAGTGATAAGTAAGGGTCAATCCCACGAGGAATTGGTCTAACTAAGTTACTACTAATCCTAAGGTGACTGAGAGAAATTGAGAATTAAAACTAAAACAAAAACTTAGTGTCCAATTCGTTGCTTAACAAACATAGATTCTGTATAATATTTGAGAGATAAATTTATACTGACCAAAATCTAGTAAAGCTTAGAACAATCCTAATAATTAGCTAGTATAATGATAAGTAAGGGTCAATCCCACGAAGAATTGGTCTAACTAAGTTACTACCAATCCTAAGGTGACTGAGAGAAATTGAGAATTAAAACTAAAACAAAATAAGAAAATAAATTACAAAGAAAATAAATAAGCTAAGGTTCATTCTCCACCACTAAATAATCATGTAAATCAATTACTAGATTTTACCATAAATAATCTACGAATGCATAACTATTCCTATCTTTCCTTAGATTGTATGTTAACTATACGAATATCATAGTTAACTTCTTTTCATCAATTAACCTAGGCAAACACTCTAGAATTAATCAACAAAAGTATTACTATAGAGAAATATCATAGATTGGTCTAGATTATAATCTCACAAACGCAAAATCTAATCCTAAATTATATTTCTCATTATAGATAACTCATCGAACGATTAAATTAATTATAGTTTCACTATCTATTGATTGAAATATAGAAAATGCTTAACTCAAGTCCAAGCAATATATTTTATTAGGGAGGAATTGACCACCTCATCCTAGTAGATATGCAAAAATGCATAAGCAATAAAAATAAAGCGAAATAAGAAAACACAATTTTATATGGTTCACCAATTTGGTTACGTCCACAGGACTACTGTAGATGTTTCACTATAGGGAGAAATTTATACAGTGTATACAAATATTCACAACTCACAACCCTGATCCCAATTACACCATTGAATTTTCTCACAAAAATTCTCTCAAAAACTTTTCTTCTTAAGCCTTATCTGAGACCCTTTCTTTTTTCCTCTCTGTTTTAGGTTTTCTTTCTTTTGTGGGATGCATTAATGAAAAACATAAGGTCTCTATTTATAGGAGAGCTCTCCCTCGCCTTCCGCATTCAAAAAACATTTTTTTTCTTTTGGTGGACAAAAGTCCACAAATGTGGGCAAATTTGGTGCCCACTCTTTTTTATCTAAAAAATTTCTTACTTGAAAACTTAATTTCAATCACATCTTAATACTCGATCAATGTAGCAGTCCATCTTTTCTCTTCACGTTTGTAAGCCAATTGAAGCTGAACATATTTTCAGTTTATCAATGGTTACCGTCTTTGCTAGCATATCTGTAAGATTCTATCTTCCAGAAATCTTGTCAAGCACTAAGACTCCATCTCTCAAAGCTGATACGATGAAGTGATACAATACTTGTATATACTTTGTTCTAGTATAAAAAAAAGGGATTCTTTGCCAAGTGAATTGCACAATATAACACACTCTTCTCTTGCTTGTGACCCAGTTCCTCAAAGAAAGATTGTAACTAGATCATCTCTTTGCAAGCTTCTGCTATGGCAATATATTCTGCCTCAGTAGTTGAAAGTACAAAAATCTTTTGCAGCTTAGAAACCAAACTGACTGCTTTACCTCCTAGAGTATACACATATCCAGTAGTACTTTTTCTGCTATCTAAATCACCTACCATGTCAGCATCTACATAGCCTTGTAAGCCTAAATGTGACACCCCCTAGCTTAACTATATGACTATGTAGGTCAAACTAGGAAGTATTCTTCTTTTATAAATCATATTTTTAATTTTGCAAAAAGGTGGACCAAATTTAAACTTTTCAAACTGTAAAACAAAAGAAGCTGCGTGGCATTACTTTTTAAAAGTGTCTTTACAAAATGTACAACCAAAAAGTCCTTATCAGTTTATCTTGCCAACAGCAGTAATATTTACAACACACCAAAATATCAAACTACAAAGAAGACATCGCCCACAAGTCAAGCTCGTCTATATCTATATGATCATGGTGGCAAGAAAGCATGCTAGCCAACTAGCAACTCTATACATCATATATCTCCTCACCTGCATCACAGGAACTAAATGAGCTAATGCTCAATAAGTAAAGATCATGCATACTCGTAAACGTGCTTCATGTATAAACTTTATTGAAATTCCCATTGTACTCTTTCTTTCATAACTTTTCATTTTGATGCACTTTCTTAGAAAATATTTTTTTATAGGGCCCTTGAGTACACTACAAAGTTGCGACAGTCGGTAGGCCGTGCCCACTTATGCAGGAAGGAAACACATAGCCAATGCGAACCATACCTACCCAATGCAGACCGACTAGGTAATACACCTAATAAATCTCATAGTACAATGCTCAGTTCCGGTAGTCAGTAAGCCGTACCCACCTATGCGAAAAGGATGCTTGTGCAAACCATACTTACAAAACGTAGACAAACTAAATAATGTACTTAAAACATATCTCATAAAATGAGTACAATGGTACTAATTTGAATCTAATGCGTGAAAAACTTCACTTCTTTGAAAATCATGCTTAAACGATCATGTCATGCTTATGTTTCCATAAACTTTACAACAACAATATAAATAACATATAATTGAAATAATACACATAAGCATGTAGGAAAACATCTTGTATCTACTGCTGTTCTTGTAATACAGTTAAAATAAATATTTACTTACCTTGTGTTCGGTAGAAAAAGATAGTAGAAAGGGTCAATATCCTCTATGACAAGGTGTGTGGAAGACCTGATGTGAATTTCATTACTAAAATGATCACTACAATATAAAATGCTTAAAGAAAACGACCATAAGACTGAAATCACAACTTTTACAAAAATTAAGAAACTTAAATACAATATGAACCGAAAGCATACAAGTGATATGAGGTATGTAGTAGCTAATTAGCATTGAAAACTGATTAAAATCATCAAAACATGAATGCTAGTTCTTTAGTACAAAAATGATTCAAAATGGCACATACTTTCATAAAAACTAGTCCATTTGCTTCTCAATGGTACCATTTGGTTTTAAAAATTATTTGGATAGTACCTCTCCTATATTTAGGACATCCCCACATGATTAAAATCATGGTTTAAGACCTGCAATAATAATCAACAAGCTAATTCCTATATATACAACTCAAAGAGGATCATTTAGAGCAACTTAGGTGCACTTGAATTCTTTTCGATTTAGACAAATTTTAAACCTACTTTTACACTTGTATGACATCACAACCTGCCACCAAATGAGTATAATAAATAAGAGGATCAATAAAATATACACTTCAAGTTTAAGAAATCAGATTACAAATATAGAAATCTTAATCTACTACACATGAAAATACTTAACTCCATAAATAGTAAACTTTGGGGCTTTAGGTCTAACTTTAATCCTCCACTTAAATTTTATGTCTCCAACAATATATAAGGTTTTCTAGGACCATTATTCATCAAATAATAGCTTTGGTTTAAGAGTTAAAACAAAAGAAATTAACTACAAATTAAAAATCCTATATAGAGCTCACCTTGACTAGTTTGAACTTTTACCAAAACTCTTGCCTTCTACCTCCACTAAATTGATTCTCAAGGCTTTGAAACTGATTTTAGGACCCAAGAGAACCTAGAAGAACCATTATCTAAGTAGTATCAAGTGCAGAATTGGAATAAGAAAACCAAAACCTAGGAAGAAGAACAAGTAGAATTACCTTGACCAGTTTGGACCTATCTTGCTTTCTTGAACTCCAAATTGAGTTCTACTACTTGGAAACTCTTGAATATGGATAAGAGGAGTTGAGAGAAGTATAGGAAGTGGCTGGAGTGATTCAAGTCATGGCTGGGGAGGAAGAGGAAAGAAATGACCAGATTTGGTCTAAAAGTGATACTTAATAACTAAGAAATGGCATAACTTAAATTCTAAGGTGTATTTTAGATATTTTGCTCCTTACTTTTCATGTGTCAAGCTCTAAAACATCCTTAGCATACTCACCACATTGCTGGTCAATCCTATACACCCAAGAGTAGGCCAAAATGGTGAAACCTAGCTTAAAAGGTAAAAATTAGTCATACTTTGACCTATAATCCCATATGGCCAATCTTATTGTAATCTTGTGGAACCTAGCCCCATAACCAATCATCAAACATAAAAAGAAATTCAATTAGACTCCAATTAATAATGCAAACATAGTATAATTTTCCAATTAATAGAATGCACAAAAATGACACTACGCGATTAAGCTGAATCTAAGCTAGCTTAGTGCAATTAAACACCAATTCAGTACAGTGACTGGCACCTCGTGCTTACCTGGGGCCGACAAATAAAATGCTATAAATGAGTCCTAAACATTAAATTAAAGCTATTTGACGTGTTGAACGCACAGTGAATTTGGCTCTGAAAAGTGTGAAAAATATATTTTACCGAAAAACTACTATTTGACCAAGTTATCAACAGACATGATTTAAATGCACGTGTATATAGTATTACTATTCATGAATGTATTCTTTATTCCTCTCACACACCAAGCTCTCTCTTTGAGGGTACTGAGCCTTTACATTGCATGGGAGCACTTCAACAAATATTAGTACAACAATATATATCGAAAGTATTTAACAACCAGAATGAGCAATTTATCATAAAATTGATACTAGTTTCTTGATATGTTTATTATGCAATATGAACACGTTTATTATTGGCTTATTATGCATATGAGAATCTTGGGCATCACACCAAACCTGTTTTTCTGAAACATAGGGCTTTGTCTACAGTTCCTCTCAAATACCTGAGAATCCACTTTACTACTTCCTAGTGTTATATTCCTGGATTGCTTATATATCGACTCACAACTCCTACTGCACGGGCTATATCCAGTCTGGTACACACCATGGTATACATAAGGCTGCCAATAGCAAGCGCATAAGGTACATTCACTATGTACGTCTGCTCCTCCTCGGTTGATGGTGATTACTTTTTGGTTAGTTTGAAGTGACTAGCCAGAGGAGTACTTATGGGCTTTGCTCTATCTAACTTAAATCTGCTAAGCACCTTCTTTATATATATTTCTCTTATGATAGCTTCAAAATCCCATTCGCCATATCTCTGGAAATCCTCATCCCAAGGATTTGTTGTGCAGCTTCTAAGTCCTTCATTGAGATTTCTTTTGACAATTCTCTCTTGAGCTTGTCAGTTTCCTCCATGCAAGCTCTAGTAATTAACATATCATCTACATATAGAAGTAGAATGATATAGGAATTGTCAAATCTTTTCACATAATAGCAGTGATTCATCTGGTACCTCAAGAAACCATTGTTATTTATGAATCTATCAAAGTTCTTATACCACTGTCTTGGAGCTTGTTTAAGAACATACAAACTCTTTTGACATTCGCACATCATATTCTCCTTCTATTGTAATTCGAAACCTTATGGCTGCTTTATATAAATTTCTTCCTCTAAGTCATCATGGAGAAATATCATTTTGATATCTAGCTACTCTAGATATAAGTCTTCCTTAGCCACTAACTCGAGTACTATTCTAATTGTGGTCAGTTTAACCATTAGAGAGAAAATCTCGGTGCAGTCGATACCTTCTTTCTGCTGAAAGCCTATGATAACAAGTTTTGCCTTAGACCACTTGTTATCGTCATGTTCTTCCTTTATTCGGTAGACTTACTTGTTGTGTAGTACCTTTTTTCCTTTTAATAGTTCAGTTAACTCCCATGTCTGATTGGATGATAGAGAATCCATCTCATCTTTCATAGCTAACTCCCACTTTGTTGATTCATCATTCTGCACGGCTTAGAGATAAAGTTTTCCAATTATTCACGGATTCCAAAGCTCTTCTCTGATTGCTTTATTATTTTTCATTTATCTTTTCTTTTCTGTTTTTTTAATTCAAAATCTGAGCCTGGCGAAATAATCAGGTGCGGAATGAAATCCGTGAGCTCAGAACGAATCTTCATTTTGATTGGCTGAAAAGAATTGTTGACTTCAACAGGTAACGTGGTAGGAACTGGTTGGAGAAAAGCCATCCATGAGATGCGGAGCACTAGATCCGACTGACCTAAAGGAGTCTGCGCCAGCTGACATGCCATGGGGCCTACCTGTCCCCTGCTCCAGCCATTCCATGTGCATCTTCCTGTGCATGAACCACACACGCAAGCCTGATGGCTTTGGAGCATGATCGGATAGCTGGTACCAAGTCTAATCTTCTCTTTCTCCTAGCCGCACCTGAAGCTTCTAATTCGGAGATTTCCCTTTTTTTTCATTTCTTTTTCCTAAATTCGATAAAAACTGATTTAAAAATAAATTAAAACTTAATTAAATTAATATATCCTAATTAAATTAAATTTCTAAAAAAATAACTAAAATAAAAAAAAATTAAAGCTAGATCTAAATAAAATAACTAAAATTATTTAAAATCTAAACAAAAATTACTCAAGGACACATATTTATATAGGTAAAATAACCCCATTAACTCTATTTTTATAGAGTTATCACTGGGCACCACTCCCACCCGTCACCCCCCGGCCCTGCCTTGTTCATCTCCCGTCATCACCCTTTCAGGTGGTGGTCGCATCGCCGCTCCAGTGATGACGTTTTTCTTGACCACCGTCTAATTTTCTATTTTTTTAATTTTTTAATTTGAATTCAAATTTTGAAATAAGAAACTATTCAAATAAGATTAGGATAGTTATCTATTTTTGAATTATCCTATTTTTAATTTGATTTACTATATGATAATATTAAATTTAAATTAATAAAATTAATAGGATATTATCTAATAGTTAATTTAAATTTGAATAGGATATCTACTATTTTTGAAATAGATAAGATTTCCTATTTTATCTTTAATTATTAAATTAATAGGATATTATCTAATAGTTAATTTAAATTTGAATAGAATATCTACTATTTTTGAAATAGATAGGATTTCCTATTTTATCTTAATCTATTTAAATTTTGAATTTAAATGGAAAATATAAATTTAAATTGATTAGATAATTAGGACATTATCTAATAGTTAATTTGAATTTCAAATAAGATATCTACTAAATTTTGAAATTATATAAGATTTCTTATATTATCTCTAGTATTTAAATTTTAAATTTAAATAGATAGTGACTATTCAAATCATGATAGTTTAAATTTGAATAATTTAATCCTATTAATTGTCTTTAATTTAAATTTGATTTAAATTAAGATATAGTTTTGAATTTAAATTTGAAACTAAATCTAAACAGATTGGATTTAAATAATATTTGTCCATAGATCATTCAAATTCAAAATTAATGAGATTTATTAGGATAGATTAGATTTGAATTTAATCAAATTAATATTCTATATTAATTATAATAACTATTTGTCTAGTAACTATTTTAATTATAGTAATTAGATTATAGTTAGAGATAATTAATTAGATTAGTAACTCTACTAATTAATAAGATTAATTAGACAAATAATTAATGAGATTAATTAGGTAATTAATTAATATGATTAATTAATTATAAAGTTATATCTTTTTATAATTAAATAATTTTAATCAATAATAGAAATTTAATAATAATTAGATTTCAATTACAACTAAATTTAGATACTATCTTTATTTAATTATTAGAATTATTTAATTATAATTAGATATAAATAGTAGATAAATATAGAAATAATATATGAGTAATAATTTTCTAATTAATTAGGATTAATTAAAAGAGTTTTAATAGATTCCTAATTTAGAATATTACAATTAATCTTTTCTAAATATAGTTATAGAAATAGGATTTCTATAGTTAGAAATAATTGTCTTTCATTGTCCTTTTAGATCTTAATGAGTTTAAGATAGTGTCTTAATGATATTAAGATACTATTATATAAATTACTTAAATTTTTAATTAATTAATAATTAGAGAATAAATTTAGACAATAAATGTGATTTATTCTCTAATTATTTAAATTATCCTAATAAGTCGATAATTTAAAAATATTTGATATTTTTAAATTTAGATAAGAATTAGTTATGAACTTAATTCTTACACATAGGATAATATTCTTACATATAGGATAATATCTTTTACTAGAAAATATTAATGATTGAATTTAATTAATTTTAAATTATTATTTAATAATTATTAATGTGATTAATTTTTTTATTTAATAATTATTAATCAGATTATTAATTTATAATTAGTATTAATTAATGAGATTAATTGTATTAATTAAAAGGATAATAATATTATAAAGATAATTACTTGTTTTTCATGATTTACAAAGAACTTGAAGCTTGATTTTAATGAGACTAAAATATTTTATTTTTTATTAATAAAATATTTTAATTATATGATAATTATGATAATATTTTATGCTGGGGTATATAACATAAAATATTGATAATTATAAGATAATTGTTGTAATATTTTATGTAATAATAGGCTTTTTTATAATATGAGATAATTTTATTTTTTTTTTCAAAATATATTCGATAAGACTGTCATATTGAGTAGAAGGATTTTAAATTTTGTTAAATTTTTTATCCAAAATTATTTAAGCCTTTTTTAGTTTTAAAATAATTAATTTTGAGAAAATTAATGAATGTATATAAAGTTATCTATATTCATTACTTGTATTTATAATCATTTGTTTAAACTTTTATACAAAATATTCTTATAAATGTTTACTTATTTTTATAAATGTACTTAGAATTTAATTTGATTAAATTCTATTACTAAGAATCTTTAAAATTATTAGTTGAATAATTTAACGGTTAAAGTTTCTTAGTTAGTTTTTATTTAACATTAACTTTTATATAGGGCTTGGTTTAAATATAGTTTTTAATTATTTATCTTTGTTTGAAAGATTGTTGTTCAAATAATTGAATTTTTTTCTAGAAAAGTTTTGCTTGAATGATTTATAATCCACAGACCTTCTTATTTGATTGTTATGTCCTATATACTTTTATTGTCTATTTTTATATACATGAGATGTATAATATAGTGTTAGCACTTTGGCTTTAGAGACAATTATTATTCAATGATAGCACCATTGCCAGAATAGTATGTCATAATGTCTTAAATTAGCTCATTCTATTTAAGTCGCATAATTAGATATACATAATTGGTCTTGTGGTTACTAAATAAGTTAAATAACTGGGTAAAATCGGGAATCCCTAATTTTAAAAGATTGAGTAGGAGAGGATATGAGATATTCACGGTCTCCATTATTGGTTCATTATGTATTAGGATGAGCCTTGCCTCAGAATCTTGCTGAGCTCTTATAGGAGGGTTTTCGTATGGGAAGTATTGGAAATGAATTTCTTAAAAAAAAAAAAAGGTTCTAGGTAGACTGTATGAGTCTGATCACCCATAGGAGACTGTCTTACACAGAAAGCTTAGTTACCAAAATAATGGTAACACACTCAATATAGGATGCTAGTAACCTCCCGTCTGAGCTATGTTAGTGATTCTATGGACCGATAAATAAAGTAATTAGCAAACTGAGATATGAGATATCTGTCTTTTTGTCTAAAATGAATTATTCATATTTAACTTATAGACTCACATGATTACCCGTAGGTAACTTGTGATCTATAGTAGGTTAAAATACCTTGAATATTTGTGATAATCTTGGGGATACTTCACAAGTATTTTATCTTGACTGATTCAATGTTAAGTATTCTAAAATCTTTTTCCCCTAA
Source organism: Trema orientale (assembly GCA_002914845.1). Lineage (NCBI taxonomy): Eukaryota > Viridiplantae > Streptophyta > Magnoliopsida > Rosales > Cannabaceae > Trema > Trema orientale. Next base: position 96,579 of record JXTC01000533.1, on the reverse strand, counting down.
AAAAAAGTATTCTAAAATCTTTTATATTCAGATAAACTAGCAAACTTAGTTGAGTACTAGAAGGATCATAATTTGCATACTTGTCCATAATTTATCTTTAATTTTAAAATGACCAATAAAAGCATAGCATATAATCTTCCTGTTTAATTATATGTCATTACATTTATGTTTCTTATTTTACTCTATGTGTACTACAATATCTTTCACGAATTATTTGCTGATTTTAAATCAGTTACTTTGATTGATAAATCACAAGAGTTAGTGATTACGTCAAAGTTCATTCCTGATAATTAATACCCTTGTTGAGGTTTTTATTATCTTAATCAAGATAATGAACACCATTGTTGAGGCGTTTATTATCTTACTATAAAATTAAATCGAAACAAAGATGTTTGTATTCGATTATTTTTTCCTATATGTTTAATTGAGAATTAAACTTACAGAATTTAATTGTAAATTGAATTTATTAATTCGATTATGAATTATATTTATTTTATGACTTTTGTCTAATTGGAAATTTTATTTTTTTACATTTTTTGGAAAATACTGTTTCATATTTCCAAAAAGGGGACATAGACAAAAGAATACTATACACGGAGTAGAAAATACTATTTCATCACAGCGTTCAATGAGTTTGAACAATAATCAACCTGAGGATACCTTTGTTGAAAAGAGGTTAGGATCTTCTCCAGAGTTAGATCATCTGAAAGGCCAAGAAAATCACTCTCAGCTAAGGATATACGAGATCTCTAGCTAGTAGACTCAGGAACTAATGTCAGTGTCTACAATGACAAGAGGTGGTTCATTGAGTCAAATCAATTAACTGACATTGGTCGCTATGTGGAATTTGGTGACAGTCGAAGAGTTCGAGTTAAAGGCATGAGCGATACTTACCTGAAAATCAATGATAGCTCCATGATCGTGAGAGATGTTGGGATATTTACCCTAAAAAATAGATTTCTAATTTTACCCTTTTAGTGTAAACAACTTTCTCTTACATGAAATTATGATATTTGCTAGATTAAACTATTAGTTGAATAGTTTATTTATCTGAAAAAGATTCCATAATTTTACTTGTGTATAAAGAAACAAACATGATTAAGTGTTAATTATGGGGACTTGTTTCTTTATCTAAGTCTAAATGAATTAGTTCACAATCTGTAAATAAAGATGGAATACTTTATTTACTAAAGATTGTAGTATTTATCTATCTCAACGGGAATGACGTGTCTCAAATCATTGTAGTGTCTGACTTCTGATAGAAATACTAATACAACATAAATAAGTTATGTGTATTGAACTGGACCAGGCAATATAAAGAATTAGAGTGCCGTAACTCAATTCTTATATTACCACAAATTAGCTCTTAGCGTGTAGATCTTAATCCTTGATATTTGACTGGACTTGCTTTCATGGGATATGGCCTTATTTGTTAAAAGACTAACCTCTATGAAATTAGAGGTGAACTCTGGCATATTGGAGGTTATGACTTATGAATTGATGGGAACACCAAATAGTTTAAGGACACTATACATAAATACCACTTTAGGTTCTTTCAAGATTCATGGAATAATTAAATCTAAAATCTTAGTATTCACTTTGTGAATTAGTTGATAATTTTGTCTAATTAACCGTTGAGAATGAAATTATTGACAACATTATTCATTGATAGAAAGACGGTAACTTAAAGGTAAACATGTGTTAGAAAGGGTATTACGGTAATTTTACCTATCCAACTATGGCATTGTATAGGGATTCTATATGTGGCATAGAATATGCTAGATGGATCGGTTAATCAAGACTAGTTGATTAAATCTCTATAAAAGGCATGACATCTAATCTAAGAGTGTAGTATTGGGCATTTAGTGGAGTGTTCCCTTTACTAATAGTATTTATATAAATACTATAATAAGAGTTATTATGTATTTATTATAATATTGGAGCTTAGATTATTTGGATCCATTAGGTCCCTTGTCTAACTCAATAAAGCTCATTAATTAGTTGGTGGTATTTGTGAAATTAGTTTCATGAAACTGTATAAAATAATTATTCTACATAGAAGTTGGTATTTTTATAAATAAGTTTCCTGAGTTGGACATATTTATAAAAATACACCCAAAGCTTAAATTGGAGAACAAGTCCAATCCTAGTTAGACTAGGGTTAGCAGTTTTGGGCCCCATATATATAAGATATATGAGAGAAAAAACTGTACAGTAACCTTAGCTGTGTTACACGAAAATTAGATGGAAAGGGAGAGAGAGAATTCGGCCAAGGCTGAGGAAAAGAGGAGAGAAAAAGTTTTTTGCAATCTCACAGTCTCGTCTCACGTCCCGGTGTTCCATAGGATCAAGAAGGTGTTCTTGATCGTTCTCCAATGTAGGTTTCAACTTAGTGCCCACTCATCTCATTAACCAAGAGCAAGAGCATAGACAAGAAGATCTAGGGTTAGAGATTTGATCACCATCAACAAAGAGATCAAAGAGGAGCACACTATAAGAGGTAAACCCTAATCTCATCTCTAGAGTTTTTTATATCTATATTTGATTTATGTTATACATGATCCTGTAAATGAAGAATGCATATTCTATGGTTATGAAAACTGTTTTCATGTAAAACATTTTAAAACCTAAATCCGCTAATTTTTCCGTTGTGTTCATGATGTGATCATGTGTTTTCCATATTTACATGCATGGATGAATTTTCCTAAGTGTTGGGTCCAAATTCCATAAGAGTTCAGTATGAATGCTCTCTCAATAACAAAGATATATAAAGAAGGCTACCGCTTCGTCTTGAATAAGAAGGTGCACTTCTTCTATAATAATCTATTATACAGTATAGGAGAAATGCAAAATAGACTTTTATGTTCTGACCCTAAAGCCACAAAGTACATCGTCTTCAATAATGAGCATTAGTAAACTCCAAGAGATGGTGAAAGATATTAGGAAGGAGCACAATACCATTGATTGGCACAAGCGACTCGGACATATGCTGTGTTCAGAAATTCGTAGACTTATGAAGTTGGGTCACTTACATGAAGTAGATATCAGTAACGACATAGACTGCAAAGCTTAGAAAAAGCCTATAGAATACAAGCGTCATCTTACCACTCGTTATGAGAAAGTTAAAGCATGTTAAGAGTGCGTACATGTCCATATCTGTGAACCAATAGAGGTAGTTTCCTATAACAAGCATAGATTATTTGTCTCTTTTCTTGATGAATATTCAAACAAGCGTATCTTTTGAAAAATACGATGATGTTCTAGACGCTTTCCATGAGTTCAATAGAAAGGTGCAGATACAACATGATACCAAAGTCAATAAGTTCAATATTAAAGCTGAACACAAAGATATAAATTCTCTACGTGACTTACTGAGGCCAACACAGACTGATCTTACTATTTCTTATGAATATGTGACTATCTATGAGCATAGACATGTAGAAGCTGCTGAGAGATACAACATCAGACTCAAGCATACCATCGATTTGATGTACAAGGAGTAGCTGCTGTTGAAGAGGTACTGGGATTATGCTTTGAAGACAGCTTTGTACCTCCTTAACTTCACTCCATCAGACAAAGTTGCTTCAATAACTTTTCAGATGTGGATGGGTTATGTAGAGTGCTTAGAACATCTAAAGATATTGGGTTACAAATTATATCTGTGCAAGAAAGTGGGAGACGAAGTTGACAAGAATTTAGAAAAATATTTTCTGCTTGGCTTCCCAAAGGAAGAGAAGGGCTACCTATTTTATAAACAATCTACCAATACTACCTTCATCAGCAGAAGTGGAGACTTTCTAGATGATGAGAAAGAACTTCATCAAGAAAACCAAGAAGAGAGAGCTTATGAACTTCATTACATTTCTTAGTTATTTAATAGTCTGAGTTGTTAGTTGAACACTTAGATTTTACTTTTATTAATTCGGTCATTTGGAATATTTTGTTTTTTTTTTTTTAAAAAGTTTAGTTTAAGTAATTGCTTTTTGGACAAGTGGAAGATTGTTGAGATATTTGTCCTAAAAAGCAGATTTCCAATTTTACCCTTTTAGTATAAATAACTTTTTCTTATACATAATTATGATATTTACTAGATTAAACTATCTCAGTTGAATAGTTTACTTATTTGAAAATGATTCCATGACTTTACTTGTGTATAAAAAAAAACATGATTAAATGTTAATTATGGGGAGACTTTTTTTTTTTTTATCTAAGTCTAAATTAACTACTTCACAATCTATAAATAAAGATGGAGTATTTTATTTACTATAGGTTGTAGTGTTTGTCTATCTCAATAGTAATAATGTATCTAAAATCATTGAATTGTCTGACTTCTGATAAAAATATTGCTGGTAATTTCGAAAATAAATTTCCGAAAAAATAATTTTACCGAAAATGATTTTCGCAGTTTTGTAAACAAATCAAGAATGCAGCGTGGTAGATATTTTAAAATTTTTCTTGAAACTTTACAAAACAATATATAGGATCGTTGATCTAACATAAATCAATTCATGGATCTTTGTTTAGATAAAACCTGGAAGCGCTTCACAACCATTGAGCCTTCCCGTCTATTCTCTAGAACCCGTAGAATGATCCGGTGTGTGGGCACCTTCTTGATTCCCAACGAGAGATGAGTAGACGATCTGGAAGACGCTCTTCCTTCTCCTTTGACTACACGTCTACGACCATGGGTATCTCTCCCTCGGCGGCCATGAACGAACACGGGATTTCTCCCACAGTAGCTCGGTTCTCTCTCACTCTCTCTTTTTCTCTCTGTCACACGAAATGTGCAGCTACTATGCATGTAGTAGGTGCGTGGGACTTGTGCATAGACTTAGGAGAACTTTTCTCTTAAGTATTAGAGAGATGTAAATCCTAATGGGCTTATTGGGCTCAACTGACCATTCAATTAATTATTGGGCTATGTGTGAGCTAGACAGGGGACCTTATAGATCCAAATAGTCTAAGCTCCAATAGGCCAACTACCCATAATCATAATTAACTCTTAATTATGATTGGGCCTTGTCCATTAATATTGGGGCACTCTACTATAAGCCCAATATTGCACTCTTAGACTAAATGTCATATATTTTCTATGAAACTAATTAACACATTAATTAACTTGATCCATTTAGCATATACTATACCTGCAGATATACCCCCGATGCAATGCCGTACTAGTGAGGTGAAATTACTGTATTACCTCTCTAGTACATATTTACCTTTGAGTTATCATTTTTCATCTAATGGATAATAATTGACTATGGTGTTTATAACTGCCCATACAAACACAGTCAAATTCACAAAGTGAATACCTGGCGCCTGGTTTTTTATTATCCAAGTCCTTGAAAAAACTCAAAGTGA
>JXTC01000533.1:42056-91162 GCA_002914845.1 Trema orientale | reverse complement strand
TTGGTCCAGTTCAATGCACTTATAACTTTCTTATAATGCACTAGTGTTTCTATCCGAAGTCAGACACTTTGATGATTGGAGACTTCATCAATCCCGTTGAAATAGACAACACTACATTCTATGGAAAAATAAAGTATTCTATCTTTATTTGCAGAATGTGAACTTTTAATTTAGACATAATGAAATAAAGAATTTAATCTCCCACATATGAACACTTTACATGAACAATTCTTTATGACTCATTATTAGTCATAGAAACTTTTAGATGTTTGTATAATAAGAAAACATAAACATCACATGTATATTATAACTAGGACATAATATGGAATTTATTAACAACAAATAGATAATATTTAAATCTAATAAACATTGTTTAAAATGCCAAACAAAGAAATTGCTTTCTAGGGCATATTTCCAACAAATACTAGTACAACATAAATAAGTTATGTGTATTGAACTGGACTAGCTAATATAAAAAATTGGAGTGTCATAATTTAATTCTTAATATTACCACAAACTAGCTTACAGCATGTAGATCTTAATCCTTGATATTTAATTAGACTTGCTTTCACGTGTTAAAGCCTTTTGATTTATTAAAAGACTAGTCTTTGTGAAATTATAGGCGAACTCTGGCATATTTGGAGGTTATGATTTATGAATTGATGAGAATACCGAATAGTTAAGGACACTATACATTAATGCCACTTTAGAGTCTTTCAAGATTCATTGAACAATTAAATCTAAGATTTTAGTATTCACTTTGTGAATGGTTGATAATTTTATCTAAATGGCGATTCAGAACAAAGTTATAGATAATATTATTCCTTGATAGAAAGATGGTAACTTAAAAGTAAATATGTATTAGAGGGGTATTACGGTAATTTCACATATCTAACTACGTCATTATATAGGAATTTTATATGTGATATAGAATATGATAGATGGATCGATCAATCAAGGCTAATTGATTAAATCTCTATAAAAACATGACACTTAAACTAAGAGTGCAGTATTAGGCTTTTAATGGAGTGTCCGTTTTACTAATAGTATTTATCTAAATTCCATAATAAGAATTAATATGTATTTATGATACTATTGGAGCTTAGGTTATCTAGATCCATTATGTCCCTTGTCTAGCTCAACAAAGCCCATTAATTGGTTAGTGGTATTTGTGAAATTAATTTCATGAAACTGTATAAAATAATATTTCTATACAGAAGTTAGTATTTTTATAAATAAGTTATATGGGTTGGATATATTTATAAAAATACACCTAAAGCCCAATAAGTCCAATTCTGATTGGACTAGGATTAGAAGTTTTAGGCCTCATATATATAAGATATATGAGAGAAAAAATTACTCAGCCCTAATACTAGTGCCACATGCATAAGAGAGAGAGAGAGAGAGAGAAAGAGAGAGAGTTATATGCATAGCTCAGTAAAAAGTGAGGAAAAAAAAAGTTTCCTGTAACCTTATAGTCTCATCTCACATCCCACTGTTCCAAATCATCGAGAAGGTGTTCTTGATCATTCTCCATCGAAGGATTTAACTTGGTACTCACTCGCCTTATCAACCAAGAACAGGATTATAGACAAGAAGATCTAGGGTTACAGATTTAATAACAAGGAGATCAAGGAGGAGCATATTAAAAAAGGTAAATCCTAAATCTAGTCTCTAGGGTTTATGCATCTAGATTTAATTATATTATACATGATCCTGTATTTAATATATGCATGTTCTATAGTTATGAAAATTATTTTCATGTAAAAATTTTAAAACTTAAATCCGCTATTTTTTCTACTGCGTTCATGATGTGATCATGTATTTTTCCATTATACATGCATGTATAGCTTTTTCTAAGTGTTAGGTTAATTTCTAGCAACTTCACCATATTTGGTTTAGCGTCAGTTGGATTGAGCCGCCTCTTCGCAGATGCTTTGTTGTCTTCTTCATTTCGAAGTCTAACAATTAAATTTTTCATTCTTATTTCCTTTCGCTTGTGCTTCAAGTAGTTTTTGAAATCTTATCATGCAAAAGATAACTTTTCAATGACAGCTATGACTTAGAAGTTTTCACTAAATACCATGCTCTCGGCATGAATCTAATTAAGATTACTTGAATCTCTTGCAATTGACTGATTACAGTTTTGGAGTCGACCATCTTATAATCAAGAAAGCAACCGACCACAAATTTCTTAGATCTGATATCCTTTATTTTATATTTCTGCTCTAGAGACTCCCATAATTCATTGGACATTCTTTTCTCTTGATACACACTATAAAGAGAATCTGATAACCTATTCATAACATAGTTTTGACACAGGAATTCTTTTTGCTTTCAAGCATCAATCGCACTGATGACTTGAATGTCTTACTCATCCTCTTTCATAGTGGGAATAGTTTTGACATAAGAATTCTGAATGCTTTCAAGCATCAATCACACTGATGACTTGGATGTCTTGCTCCTCTTTTATAGTGGGAGGATCTTCAGTTAAGAACCTTATAAGATTCAAGGTAGTCAAACAAAATAACATCTTCTGTGGTAATCTATTGAAGTTCAGCCTGTTGAACTTCTTAGGTTTCTCAACATGGCTCAAAGGAACAATAACTAGCACCAGAGGGGTAGGCATATGAACCACAATAAGAGTTGCAGCAGAGCTTCCAGTATTCACAGCGACATTGTTTGGATTGGTTGTCATTTTTGAAACACCAAAACAAACTATTATCTTTCCAAAATCGAAAATAATTTCCAAAATTATTTGTGAGTATCTAAATAGAACTTATTTAGATAATTCCTAGGAAAGATCAGAGACTTCACAGTCAAGTCCCAATTAAAATCTGACATTTTGAACAGAATTTTCTCTAAAGGAAAGACTAGAGGCTTCACAGTCAGGTCCTACTTTACAATTCAGCCTCTTTAGACAAAATTTTTTATATAAAAAAAAATTACCAAGAAAGAAGTGGGGGGACCACAGTTGCTTCCACTTTAAACCCGGTCTCCTTGACAGAATCTATCTAAATGTTAACTATAAAGATCACAATACCAAATAATTTTTTCAACAAAAGTTATTGGAAAATGAACAAAAATATCTTGTTCTAGAAATATCTATAATGAACAAAAATTATTTTAAAAACAACTTATTCAAACAAACAAATATCTTGATTTAATTTATGTTTTTAGATACAAAAAGTGATTATATTTCTATTAGATACAAAACAAAAGCAAAGGGATTGAATCTTCAAACAATTATAATAGTAAATTGTTTCGATTGATATATATATATATATATATATATTGGGTTGAGAATTGGGGCTCCTTTCACCGACTCCATCGGGATGATGACCTTTTTAGTTCAACTGTCACACAATCAACCACCACCCCACTGGGTTTTTGTTTGTCTCCTCCATTGGGTTGTTGATCTCACTAGACGCATATGCCACCGTTGTATTTACTTCAATAAATAATTCTGATTTATCAGTATGAATTTGCCCCATTAAATTTTTGTTCTAGAAAGAAAATAATATAAGCATCATCGATATGGTTTCAAGCTAAATATCTTTACTGTAATCTTTGAGTGATGACTGTTTATTATTATCTTGTTCAACTGACGAATAAATTTAAAGAAAAAAAAATTGGAGATAAAATTCGTGTGGAGAGAGTTTAAAGAAGATTTTTAGTTTGAATACAATGGGGTATAATTATGAAAAGTAAATTATCATTAAAAGTAAATTATCATAACTTTATTCAAAATGGTGTATGTATCTTTGGGTCTTTTCACTTAACGATAACTAGGTAATAAAAGTTAGTCCTTGAATTTATGTCTGAGAGACGACAATTTAGTCCAAAAAGCTAAAATTATTAAAATTTTGGACATAACCATACTATTGTTCAAATCAGAATCCATAAATTCTAGAGTTTTTGGTTCAGAATTTAGAAAAAAATAAGCCACAAATTCAATTTTGAAAAGAATATTAGAGAGATAGAAGAAGAAAATATTAAGTGATAAGATAGGGTATAAATTAAAACTTATATTTTATTATAAACTTAGTGCAAAGTATAGAATAGAAAATACACAAAAGTAAGAGAAGAAGACACAAGAGAAATGTAGAGAGAATTTTCTTAATATTCCATTCTTCTTCATATCCATAATACATGCTTAATGGCATATTTATAGGCTTACAATCATAAGTGCTAGAATGCCAAAAGATGATATATGTTACAGTATAAAACACTATTAACTAGATTTAAATGGGGGCTAAGAAACCTAAAGGTTAGGGGTTATAGAATATGAACATCCACATATAAATTAATATATTTATAATACCCCCCCCTCCCCCCCCCTTGGATATTCATTAGAATATGCCTCATTAAAACCTTACTAGGTAAAACCCTTTGGGACGAAAAACCTAGTAGAGGAAAAAGAGTGCAATATTCTTATTATTTGTTAAAGTTGACTCATTAAAAACCTTGCTAGAAAAATCCAATGGGACAAAACCTCAGCGAAGGAAAAAAGAGTACAATATTCATCATTTAGCTACTGCATAGGCTGCATCATTAAAATCTTTAGTCAATAAAAACCTTATGAGACAAAAATTTGACTAAGGAAAAAGAGTACAGCTATATACTAATTTGCTCCCCCTGATAAGGACAACAATATTAAACAACGCACACTAACTAATAAAATAAGATGCTTCATAGATACATAGTGGCACATTGCGTCGTTCACATATCCTAATTTCTGCAAGAATTTATAGAATCAGTATTTTCCATCTGCGCCAAAATTGCTTCAATCCATGCAAAATTTCTACAATTCAATTGAATATATGTTCCATATTTGATGCAATCTTTACTCCTTCTAGAACGTTCATATGTCTACTTTTAATACAACATCCATGAGACACATATCAAACCTCTCATTAATTGCCATAATAATCAGGTAATGGAATGTGATCATATTTAAAAAAAGGAGAATAAGTTTCGTTCTAGTTAATGTCTGTTCTCTGCGAGAAAACTCCTGGCAACTAGTCTCACTTTATATCTTACTATCTCATTATTTTCGTTACATTTTCGGACAAACATCTACGTATATACAATCGATTTCATATTGCGGGGAGTCAGCATAATAAGTCCGAATATATTGCTTTTAGAAAGCGAGACTAGCTCGGCCTGAATTACCTCTTTCCATAATGGCCAATCATGTTTATGCTATCATTTAACCATACTCATGAGTTCTGGATCCAGATTTATCTTGAGACAGCAAGACTAACTGTTAAGGCAAATACATCGTCGACGATCAAAATTTCTATTCAATTTTTCTCCTATATTTACAAATATATTGAGATCTCGAAATTTTTGTCGATCACATCTACTCCATGAGCCATATTTGGAGAATTTAATTGCCATCGTCTCAGTCTATTTTTCAATATTAGCTATAGCTTTTTGACTAAGATCTTTCTCTTCAGAAGGCTTCTCTCAGTGACGCTGCTTTTCTTTTCTGCAGATTCTTATCTTTAGCACTAATTTGCTGTCTATGCTTCTGGCATGTTTCGAGCTCAATGGGTCATGTGTTATTAATAGGGATCACAACCATTATTGGGGTATTAGCAGCAGGAATTTAAGATTTTTTGTCACTCTCATAGCATCTATAAATATCTTTGGCAGTTGAATTGCAATCTGTAACAACTATATTATTTTCTAAAAACTTCTAGTTTACTTTTACTTGTACAAGAATTAAAATACTTAACTAGTCTTCCTTCTAGGAATTTTCTCGACATTTTTCATACTACAAGTATCATTTCTCCCCCTAACATCGAGAAATGTGCCTTGTCTAATTAGCAATTAGTAAATGTGTGGTAAATAAATTACCCCTTAGAAGTATTTAAGAATGCTTATAATCAAGGCAGTTGAATTGACAAACATATGGCACAACCACAAACTCGCAGATAATAATAATTTTTAGGCTTATGCTCATGTACAAGTTATAATCGGGGGTATATGTGATATGCAGGTGACCAAATTTGAATCAGGGCTATTGTGTGCTTAATATTATATCCCCAAATAATGAAAGGTAATTTTGATTTCAATTTACAATAAGCTTTTTGCTTTAATAAATGACTCTACTAGGTCATCTTGTGTATAAGTGTGGGTCATATGATGCTCAACTTTCATCTCAATTACCAAAAAATAATTACTCTAGTATTGAAATATAAATTTACAAATATTATCAAGTCTTCTAGACTTATTGGGACAATATGAAAACTACACTTAATTATAAGCTAATAATTTGAGTGAACAGTTTGTCAAAGATCAAATTATAGATAGACAACAGGCTAACATAAGACCAATGCGTTTAGACATCTGTCAAAATTATAATTTATTGAAATGACCCTCATATATTCCCTTGGATCTATTATAAATTACAATGGTTTTAACGACGGCTTTTAACTAATTGGCCTTGAGCATACGCAGCACAAAATCATATGAAGGATTTTTCTGATTCTTGAATTGATGTCCGTCATAATTCTCAATACTTCGGTTCATCATACTAGACTTAGGATAACTTAATCGATCATACCGATTCTTCAGAATTTGATTATTGAACTACAGGTTCAATGTAACATGCTTACAACTTATGATATGAAAGTGCAATACAAGCTTATAGAGAGGCTCTTTTAGAGCCATCTATTTATTTAACAATACCTAAAATTGTAATATATACCCTTCATTATAAGACATATCCATAAGGTATCTACTATCCCATAGGATAATATGCATAATTGCACTATCTACTAAATATACTTCTAATTTATTTCTCCAGAAGTATGAGTTTGGCATCGTTCCCATTAATATTCAAGCAAAAAAATAATAATAAGGTGATATATACATTGCAGTATAGAATAATGCAGGTAAATAAATAAACAACTAAAAATAATATCCAAGAATTATTCAAACACATTTGAAATTCAATGATAAATAACTATAAGAATATCTAAACTCAATTAATCCTTTAGGAAGTCAACTTATGAATCACAAATAGTTGGGTTATGTCCTCTACATTTTCTAATTCCCTTCCAAGGTTTGTTGTATTCATTAAAATGGACAGCAAGTACAACAAGTACAGCTCATAATGGTATTTCTCTCAACATCTACAATAAGCATGTTGTTCATTCTCGTGCTGCATGCTCATTATTTCTCCACCTCTTCTGGTGAGTGTTCACAGGTATTTTTTTATAAGTATGCCCATAATCATATCCATTGTTCCTATACATTGCCCATATTTATCACACTCGTGGCTACATACAACATTCACTTCACAGACTGTTGTCACACTGATAGGCTTAGCTTGATGATTCATCATCATTAATGCATTGTCTCTCTCAACCACCAAAAGACAGGCAATAAATATAGAGTACTTTTGAAAATTTTTGTTCTTTGTAGTACTACTACAAGAGTACATTAGAGACATGAAAAATAGTCTTATCACTACACAATTTCAGTTGTGAGGTTATTCTAAATATGACTGAATTGTACTTTGATATGGACTTAAAGTCCTATAAGCACTGATATAACCAATCAAATTAAGCAGGCAGTAGGATAACGAACCTCAGGTCGTTAATGCTTTGTTTTCAGAGAACATTGGAATCTTTAATAATGAGGTATTAAGCTTTCAAATTCTCACTAAACAATGCCTCAATAATGTCATAAGCTTAGCTGTATTTTAGGCCGATGCCTTAATTTCTTCCTTAATGATCTCAGCCAACTCATTAGTATCCAAATGCATTTCAGCATCAAAGACTCACGTCAAATATTTTTTTTTCATAAATTTCAAGAGTATTGAACTCAAGCTTAGATAAATTTGCTATCTTAATATGTCCAAAATAAATAGTTTACAATATTCTAAATACAATTATTTCCCAAACAATTATTTGAATATAGTCAATGAGATTGCTCAAAAGTTTATGTACTCTCAAGTAAAACCAAAGTCCAAAGATTAGTAATCAATATAATTGTAATATAACTGATTTAGTATATTCAAAAACTATAAGAATTATAGTTGGTTTCTTCACCCAATCAAATAGAAATCAGTAATAAGTAATCATAGGAATAACTTTGTATTTATATATACACATTCATATGTATATAAAACTGGATTACTCCCATAGATATATATATATTTATTTAATATAACTTATTTAAAACCAAAGCAAGAGCAAATAAAAATCGAGTCCAAGAACAAACATGTATAAAATAATATGCATCTGTGAACTTCACATATTCATAGAACATATTTTAGAAAAGCATGTAAGCCAAGACAATCAAATAGATAATATGCCTATACAGAAAAATTAGAATAAGACCACAGAATCTCCATAGGTTTTAGCCTTCATATATGACATTATATGCGTACAATATAAACCAAAAATATATATGAATTGTAAAAGATATAAATATATCATGTGGTTGATAGAGAATTAACAAAACATGATCGCAAAATTTGTATAACAATATAACCAATATATGTACAATTAGAAATAATAAATTTGCAATCGGATAAGAATTTAGAACATCGATAACTGATAACCTTTTATGCAATACATTAATTTTGTACGAATTTAAGCAATCATCAAATACACCGAAAGACTAATCAATCGACATATATATTTATAAATGCTAAATAATAGCTTACGATGTTGTTAAAAATAACAAACTACTACAAAAACAGTTGTAGTTTTACTTTTTCTAATTCAATAGAAATAGTATTGTTCTTAAAATAATCCAATAGGAGTTCGGTCCTTTAGTCCTTGATTCAAATACAAGGTACATTCTTCCCTTTTTTTTTCCTAAAGAAATATAATTGTTCCACTTCAAGTGATTATATGATATAATTAGTCCACTTCAGATGGCTATATAATTTTTTTATAGTTAGAGAAATGATAATAAGATCATTGTTTATTTTTAGCTATATGATAAACTCTTAATTATGAAATATGCACATCACTTCTAGGATCGTGTAAAACTATATAAGTATATGATTCTTCCACAAATTAAAATTGGAATTTTACGATTTGGTATATGTATTACCCTTGCAAAATACATTATATATGTATAACGAAAACCATTGCACATGTCATAGACCGCATTTTATCTATAGCTCTTGAAATTTAATCAGCAAATTTTTCTATTTTCTTGTACTTGTAATTTACATTACTAGGGTGCCATATACGATTTTATTAGCATTTTCCACTTCTAGGGTGCTATATGCGATATTGTTTAGTTATATAAGCATAGATTTCGAAGAATTATGCATTCATCTTTAAATGTCAATACTTATATTGACTATGGCAAATCCACAATTTTAAAGTGCAACATTCTCTTTGGAGAATTTGCAAAGCTATATAATAAGTAATAAAACTTGAGCAAAGACTCCAAGTACGAGATATAATTCTCACAGCGGCTAGCTACTACTCTCTATAAATAATCAATAATATCCAGAAATTTAAAAAGAATTAAAATTAACCAAGAGAAAGAGAGTATACCTCAATGGAAGCACCTCTTGACAATATGTAAAACCAGTGGCTAGAGATTCGTGCTGATAACGTATTATAAACTAAGTACAAAGTATAGAATAGAAAATGCACAAAAGTAAAAGAAGAAAACACAAGAGAAATGTAGAGAGAATTTTCTTAATATTCCATTCTTCTTCATATCCACAATACATACTCAATGGCATATTTATAGGCTTACAATCATAAGTGCTAGAATACCAAAAGATGATATATGTTACAATGTAAAACACTATTAACTAGATTTAAATGGGAGGCTAAGAAACCTAAAGGTTAGGGGTTATGGAATATGAACATCCACATATAAATTAATATATTCATAACATATTTCACTTTTTAGTTTTGTTTTTAATTTTTTGTCTTCCAACTGAACATGTAATATAAACATGAGAATTTTGCCTAAAATTTAATAATGTTAGTGATTTGGACTAAATTGTCACTTAAACACAAATTCAAGGACTAATCGAGCTATTTATTTAATTCATGGATTAAAATGTTACATTTCAAAAAATTTAGGGACTACTTATGCCAATAACCTGAAAAAGAAGACCTACATCTTGAATTGGCCTTCTACTCTACATGAAACACCAGGTTGAAGTCATCCTTTGTTCATCAGCCATGGGAGCCCTCTAATTTAAGTTTGTCCTTAACAGTGCTCCGCCCTTACCCTAGTAAGATCCTTGTTGTAAACCCTACTCCTTGAATCTTGGCCATATGCTAAAACAAAAACTTGTGGGGAAAACGAGTTTGTTTCGGGGAAATGATTAGTTCTTTTCTTTTCTTTTTCTTTGTTTTTTTTTTTTAATTTCTTCATTTGCCAATTAGTTGATTACCCATTGAAAACTATATATGTGAAAAGCACATGGCAGATATCTGATCAGATTAAGGACTAACAGTGTGAGCGGAAGTAAAGTGAGATACTCTGCCTTGTTATTTGCCTTTAACAATAGAATCATAAGCATACCAAAAGAGCTAGTCGATGAAGAACACCCTTTGCACTATAAACCACTAAATCACCCTCAATATGTTGCATCTCAATATGCTAGTAAAAAATCCAGAGTTTGCCTCAAAAGCTTTTGTGGCATTTGATTACTTTTACATGTGTTCCAATGAAATAATATCGTGTTATATTATACATTACATATATGATTGAGCAACGGCAGAGCTAGAAGCTAATCTCAATGGAAGCATAACTTAATCAAGAGATTCTTTTTTCATTGAAATAATCAAGATAAAAATTTTGAACTCAAATAATAATACAAGAAATAATTTCTTTTCTTACAAAGATGTGTGAAAAATTACACTAAACTTCAAATTTTTCATAATGAGTCTTTTAAAAAGATTGGGTGGGAGCAAAAAATAAGGGTGGATATAAATAATTATAATATTATTTATTTTTATTTATCATCTTTATAATATTAGACTTTTTTTTTTAATTATTTTTGTTTTTTTGCACACCTTACATTTGGACTTAAAATATATTTTTATTAGAAAATAGACTATATAAGGTAGGGCATACATTGTATCTTCTTTATTTAGCGGGGGCAAAACTCAAATTATGAAAAATTTTACTACATTAATATAAATTTTCAAAAATTCAGTGGGGGCCCTTGACTGCCTCTGCACCTGACTAACAGATACCACTATTCTAAGAGGTTTTGTACTTAAACGCCAAGATTTGAAGGTTAGGGATCTAAATGCCAAGATTTGAAGGTTAGGGATCTAAATGCCAAATATGCCAAAGATTGAAATTTTTGTTTGCAACTTGCCCCGTTTTTTTTTAACCTCAATTGATCCTGTTCGTTTCCACTTAAATTTAAAGAAACACGTTAGTTAAAGTTAATTATCACGTTGAGTTAGTTAGTTTTTCTTTTTTTTTTTTCTTTTTTTTTTTTTGCTTGGAACATAGAGTTAGGCTATGTTTGGTAACAGGGAAAAGTGAGAGGAAGAAAAGATTAGATAGATAAGTGAAGGGAAAATGGGGTTGTTTGGTAGGAAAGAAAAGGGAAGAGAAAGGAAAAAGGGAGAGAAAAGGGAGGAAAAAATAAAATGAGGGCCCCATAAAAATTTTCCCCTCCAAATTGGAGGGAAAGAGGGAAGGAAAAAGAATTAATTGATGACAAATTTAATTTACTAAATTATTCTTATGTACCAATTTTTAAAATAATAATATAGAAGATAAAATAGTCATTTTATAATACATCAATTTTCTTTTTTTTTTATATACCAAATAACTATAAGAGAAAGATATTTTTCTTTCTTTTTTACACATTTTCTTTCCTTCTATTTTTTCATTCTCTCGTATTTTCTTTCCTCTTTATCAAACATAGCCTTAGTTGCAGGTAGGCTTTTTTTTCCATGACTTTTTAACCATCTTTTTTTCATCTAAATTTATAATTTTGTTGCATTCCGAAAAAAAAAAAAAAAAATTTATCGTTTTGTAACACGTAGCTCCCAATGAGCACACATTAGTTAGCTTTTGACACAAGACCTCATTAAGTAAAAGATAATAGTTGCATGGTGCACGTAAAAGGCACATGGTAATTGGTAGCTGTCATCAATCAACCTGACCGGCATACATGCAAAGTATAAACTAAAAGAAAAACAAAAGAAAATTTTGAGTAAAGCAATGGAAAATTTTTTATTAGAAAGAATTAATTTCATTCATGAACCAATGCGCCGGCTACATATTACTTATTAAGATATTTTTCTGTTCTTAAAAAAAAAAAAAAAAAAAAGACAAAAAAAAGACTTGAGTTTCTGAAAAGTCATCTGCGTGGCCAACTCAATTTGGTGCCAAATAGCCTTGAAGGTTGCCCCAATAATACATGGTACCCAACACAAAATTCCGAAGAGAGATGTCAAATCATGATTACAGGTCACCACATTTGACGATTGGGCAGTGCTCGGAACTCTTATTGGTCTCAATCCAGCAATTGGGTTTCACTACTATGACTCAATAAATATCATTCATTTGGATGGTTATGCCGTTCAATCACTCATTCATTTTCTCTCTCATTGCTTCTAAGAAAAATATCCCTTCTTCTTCTAGAGGTATATATTCAAAAGTGTTTTCACTCAATTCAAAGGTCACTAAAATCTACTTAGCATATAAGCTGAAAAATGCGAAGTACGTACTGTCATGGATTATGATTTCAGTTCATTCCAAGTAATTTTCTAATATGGAAAATTTCCGTAAGAAAAAATTAGTTATCAACACGATATGTTAACTGCTGAGATAATTTTGAAATTTCCGAAAAATCAATAGTAAAAATTCATCCAATCTGAATAGCCCTTTTCTAATTTCCTATACCTAAAATAAAAAGTTTCCATTGGACAAAAGAAGGAAAAAGAAAAATTAGCAATAGGGCATCAGTCATTTTTGTTTTTCTTTCACCTTTTCCTAAAGAAGAAATTCTTGATGACTTAAATCACGCAAAATCGGAAAAATTAATAGAGTGAACTTCAATTAGGTGGGACCTGATAATTAATATGTTATAATGTGTTTGTACCCACCCTAGCCACAAGAATTAAAGTTCAGCTGTAAATTAAGAGATAATCTAGAGACTTTTTTTTTCTTCCGTTTTTCGAAAGCAAATCTACAATTAAATCCCCTTGATGACATTATATAAGAAACATTTATATGAAATTGAAATGTAATGGAGTTGAACTTATGAACTATAGTAATATGGTTCTTTAAAATGGGAAAATTCAATCCCTGATTTTTAATTACTACTCTTGCTTAGGATGCATATATCAGTCATTTTCCTGCCACTGCCAGATCCCACAAGTACAAAACTTACAAACAATTTTGTGCTCCAAATGGATAAAACTAAAATACTATTTTATAATAACTGGTACTGAAGAAGCTGTACTTGAAGGAGAGCTAAGAACCAATTATAGAAGCACTACTGAGAATCTATACAAGCAACACATACAAAACTATGTACAACACTGAAAAAGACCTTAATTATATATATGTATATATAAATATGTTTGCATATAGTAAAATAGGCATAGCAAATTCATCATCTCCTTATTCTCAAACTCCAAGGAACTTGCCACCATTTCTCTTGAAGACTGTTCTTAAAGACCTTCATAGTAACCTCCATAGGTGACATGAGCTCTGGTCAGAGGCAAACCTCTAACTGCTGACATTGCCTCATTCAGTTTGGTAGCCTGGTGTACCACTTGCTTAATCCTCTGCAAACCAAATCTTGGGTAAATTCACCAAAACAATCCTAACATCTTCAGTTCGAACTAAATTGGTACTGACATCAAAAGACTAGTTCGTTTACTTTCCCTTACCATTATATGCATTTTTACTAGAAATATTCACCAAAATGTGTCCTAAATGTGCAAGTAAATACATGAATGAACGATAAAACAGAGACTTATTTTCACTTTCATTGTGGTGCATTACGAATTAGTAATCATAACTTACATATAACTCCTTTGGCATCCTAGCACATATCTATGAATTAGAAACTTGAAAATCATAGCCAAATGGTCAACAAAATATGGTAAAAACTAACATTCAACGGGGAAAAGCCCAATTGGCCATTCATCAAATTTGGAAAATAACATGAAAATATAGAGTAAAAAACGAAAGATTTTTCTGACCTTGTCATCATTGTAGATCTGAAACCGGATTTTCTGGTTCTGGAGACGGTTTTTGTTTCTGTGGTGGCTACCCAAGAAGAGAATGCAAATAGTAGCAGCAGCAAGACCAAACGAGCAAATAGCTCCAATCCCAGTAAGGCCTAATTTCCATATGTTAAGCCCATCATCACTACTGTCTGCCTCTAACTCACTAGTAGAAATGTTTTTCATGTTAACCATTCTTGGAGAGCTCATATTATCCACCATGGGCATGGCCTCAACTTTGTCATCGAAGTTAAACACAGCAGCATCAATTTGAGGAGGCATGAAACCTCCTCTTGTAGTAGGGGACTTCGGACTTGTTGAGTCCATTTTCATGTCGACAAATTCATTTTCCTTCATTTTCTTGAAGAAAACTTTGGAGACTGAGTCCTGATCAACCTCAATTGGTGGTGGTGGTGGTGTTGGTGGTGGTACTACTTCATCCTCAGCATCTGGGTTTTCGCCACGTGTCCTTGTTGTTGTTGGATTCAGATGAATCGGAATCGGTACAGGAACGAGTTGACTCGGCACCCTTTGAGGAGCCCGATTTCCCGGCTTTTCTCTCACTTTACGGGAATTATTTGCTAATGGGTGCTTGAAATAATCGTTCATAAGGCCATCAGAGTCGGAACCACTCCACTTTCTGTACAGGATTTTCTTCTCACCATCGTCACGGTAACCCAGAAACCCATCATCTGGGATGAGCTCCCACCCGTCATCAAGATCCAGTTCCTTATGAGCCATTGATGGAAATGGACGGTGGTGATGATGATGATGATGATGATGATCAAAGAGAGGGGTTTAAATAGCCAAATTAAATGGGAATTTGAAAGGGTTTTGGGTTTTTCAAATAATTGAATCAAAGAAGGTGGCTTTCATGGTGTTGAACTCATGGGTGTGTCCTCTTGCTCTTTGGAGTGAAGATTGAAAGAACCCCATATGCAAGCAAGGACATATGCAATGTGACATGGGTTTGGGGGTTCTTATCTAATCCTCAAAAAGTGACAAATTAAGGGAAAGATGGTCCAGCTTAGGTGGGGCCCACCTTGGAGAGGAGATGAAGATAATTGAATTGAATCGAATTGGCCCTCATTGATGGACCTCCTGGATTTTTCTTTTGCCATTCAATATTATTAATAACAATGCTTTTAACATTCTTTTTTTAAAAAAAAAATTATTTCAAGTTTGATTAGTATACTAATATAGCTGTAACTTTGGATAAAGGGAAGGATAATTAGTTGTTTAGGGGGTTGTCTAATGTGAAATTACTCGAAGGTTCTGTCTTTTGGTGTGTGTGATGAACACTTTTTTGGAAGAGAGAAAGAGAGATTCCTTTGTTAGTCTCACTCTTAAGAGAAAAAAGGAAAAAGATTTGTTTGGGGTTGCTTGTAAGAGTTTGCTTGGAATGACAATGATGGGGTAGGTTTGTTAGAAGAAGAAAAAGGAAACCATGAAAGTGAAAGCCCCGTTCAATTGTCCATGAGCTAGTATCTTTATTCGTTTTATTTTTCCTTTTTCTGAAAAAATATTTTTAGCGAATATTCCTTACATCTTCCGGTTTTTTGTGTGCTCTATAATCTCTAATTTGATACTATGAATCATTTTCTTTTATTACGAAAGGGGAAAAAAAAAACATAAATAGAAAAGTGGCAGAGGAGTTCAACCGTATTGGAAAAGCCACGGAGCAATCAAAAATCATTTTTGAAATAAAAAAAATCCATCAAAATCCTTTTAGCAGGAAAAGTCGTTTGTATAATTTGCCTATTAGATCCAAATATTAGGGACAAATCAAAATCTGCTTTGTCCGGGAAATCAAATCAAGATCCATGGTTAAAAAAATAGTTCAATATCCATCTATATATGTTTTTGTATCTAACCAATTGCTATATGTAAGTTAATTTCTCTCCCTGTCTTTTTGCATAAGTATTTAAGGAATAATATTAGCAAGCATCGGTGTAATAAAAAATAAAAAAAAAAAGATACTAGCAAGTATCAGAAATTACTTGATAAAAAGGGAAAAAAAAAAAAAGATATCCAATTTTTGGGCGCGTCTACAGTAGGGGCGTCCCTACGTAAGGTCCTGTCTATACATCGTTTGATGGAAATCTGTGTATAAACAGATTCCTCACAGATTCCCATCAAACGGTGTATAAACAGGGCCTTACGTAGGGGCGCCCCTGCTATAGCCGCCTCTCCAATCTTTTTAAATATATATATATATATATTAAGATGGTCATGTTTGTTTATGAGAACTACTACCAAAATTGCATGGGCAGTTATGAAGCACGCATGAATGAATGTATCGTACACATTTGTCATTCAATAAAATTTTTGGCTCCTTGTACAGCAAAACACTCTTCTCAAATTTAAAGACTAACCTGTAGATCACTTCACATTGCATGTTTACACCCCAGCAAAAAGAAACGGTTCATCCTGCCCGTAAACAGAATTGCTTTAGCCAACATGAATTATACTTTTGGCTTCCTGAGGAATTTCTGAGACTATTTGAGTGAAATATCAAAAAACATTTATGACTTTGAAAGCTCTTCCATAAAAAAAAATTACTCATATAACTTCTCTTGTAAGAAGTTCAAAGACATATGAAGCGATTTAATTTGTGGATTTATGAAAATTTAATTTTTTAAATTTAAAGAAAAGAGGCGGCTATAGTAGGAGCGCTCCTACATAAGACTCCTGTTTATACACCGTTTGATGAGAATCTGTGGAGAATCTGTTTATACACAGATTCTCGTTTGTGTATAGACAAAGCCTTACGTAGGGACACTCCTACTGTAGACGCGCCAGAAAGAAAATTTAATTTCCATATTTACTTTAACTTTTATATATGACAAAAAAAATATCATTTAAAATATTAAATATAGTAGACGCGCCCTTAAATATATTATTCAAATAATATATTAAAAGCTATAACTTCGACTACAAATCTTAGTGGTTTTTATGTTATTATCCTAACACTTTAATTGCAGCCTCTACGCATTAAATACCAATAAAAGAATAGAGTCCAAAAACAAGCTTTCCATGGTTATAAAACATTTTGCCAACTTTTCTTTTTATTTAATTAAAAATAAAATAAAATAAAAAGGAAGAAACATCTTGCCAAGTCTACTGACACGAAACCAGGAGTTAAAAATGGCACTTCATTTGAATATGATGTTAAAAACGGGCCACCAAAAAGATTCTTTCATCTTGAGATGCCAACTCCACACCTTTAGATGCACTAAAGAAAAGCATAACATTTAATCATTCAGTCATCAACAGTAGTTTTCCTGATTTTCCATATATATATATATATATATAGAGAGAGAGAGAGAGAGAGGGGTTAACATGCTTACATTCCACTTATGTTTAGTAAAGATGTTCGCCAGCGGCCAAATAATTTACACAAAAAGAAAGCTGTTTGCAAATTTACATGCTTGTTTGCTTCTTTACCAAAAATCCAACTCAAACAAGGACAACAGCTTCGGCTATCATCACTACAAATAAGAAACAGAGAGAGAGAGAGAGAGAGAGAGAGAGAGAGAGAGAGAGGGGAGACTACCTGCCCAACAGCACCGCAGAAGTTTATTACTACATTCGGACCAATAAGCTCTAATCTACCCTCAACTGTCTTGTACAAGATTATGTTCTGCTTCAATGTGATGATCTAGCCGATGAGGATTCACCCAAAGAAACAGAAGCAAGAGAGGAAGCCCAAACCCGGGCATTCCTTGCGCCTTCACGCAAATTCCTGGTCTTGCATTGTCTCAGCTTGGTCCAAAACCCGCTCACGTCTATCATGTGGCTGACACGCCCCATTATCTGACTTGTCTCCCTGATTATTCCCAAATTCAGGTGGGCCACGTATGAGACCCAGAAGGCTTTAAAGCGAGATAACACCCTGGGGAATATGGATAGAAGTACCCTGAAACAGAGAAACAATACAGAGAAAACCAAGTAGGGTTCCCTCTTTGAAATCTCTTTTAGTGCTGAACCATTCATCGACTGAATTATGGGTTTTTCACGACTTTCCAAGTTGGTTGGTTGCTCCTCGTCAAAATACAAGACTGGTTCAAGTCCTGAAACACACAAATAAACTAATAAACACCAAATGCAAGCTAGCCCTAACTAGATATTTTGATGTGTGACATCATAAGCTAGTTATTATTCCTTCAGACATATAACTAAATTCAATATACATCTCACAGATGACCCCTCCTTCACACTCACACACACTCCTAAGTCCCAAACCAATTGAGCTAGTCCCAGGGGTGACAAATAAGTGTATCTTATCAAATATATATATATATATATGTGCATCTCACTGATTAGAACTCTGAGTAATAGTAAGTAGATAAAGTGATGAGGAACAAGAGATGGAAATTAATAAAAAGATGAGGAACAAGAGATGGGGATTAATTATTATTATTATTAGTAGTAGTAGTAGTTAGGATGCTTTTAGGATTATTATTATGTTTTACTTAATTATTCAGCTTTATTAAGTTTTGAGTAACTAGTTTAATGTTTCTCTTTTATGATTGTTTCTAGAACTCTAGTTTCCTAGAATAGTTCAAGAGCTTATCTAACTTCTCTATGTTCATTGTTTTTCATATTTGATTAATGACATTACAAACTATTCAGACTCCTCTGTAATTGTTCTCTTTCTCTTCTACTTATCTTCTATTTTCTATCTAAATTCTTCTCTCCTCTATTCCCCGTTAAAATCCTAATTCATATTCAAAAATGGATTAGTTTTATTAGCTGCTAAGATAAAATATTAAAGTCCAAAAACGAAGTTGATATGGTTGTATGATGATGTTTCAGGTTATTTGTCCAGAATTAAGGTATTATCATCCTATTATGTGAATATTTTCTAAGGGTGTTAGAATGAGGTCTTGCATGCAAAATTGAGAGAGTTTTGAGTTACTGTTTCATGCAGACTCGGCTAGAATAAAACCAGCTGATTTCGTTGTTTTGGAATACGGTTTTAGGTTGAAACCGTTTAGGTGTCAATGGTGGAGTGAATCCCAGGAGAATTTGCAAATTCAAGGGATTATTTAGCAATTTGAGAGAGGTTTCTGCAGCTGGTTTTATAAAAATCTGCTGCAATACCTAGTTTTCAGTAAACTAAGATGAAGCAGCTCGCCACTTGGCAAGGCTGTCTCACCTTAATCATTGCAGAATGTTCTCCTGTCTCCCTGTTGCAATCATTACTCCTTAAAACCATAAAGGGAACTGAAATTCCCTCTGCAAGGGCAAAGCGTTGCGCCCTTCCTTTTCAGCTTATTCTCTGCTCTAAATCTCTGCATTCTTCTCTCTAGTTTCTTATTCCTCCAGAAATTGACAGCTACTTATACACTCAAAATTCTTTCACCCAATAGCCTAAATATACTCTCCCTAAACATCTTATATACCGATTCTGGTGCCTAATTTCATTACGGCAGTCTCACATCATCATTTTAAAATCATACCAGCAATCAACAAGTACTGTTTTTCATATTTCATCATATGATCAGCCTATTTTCATGCATGCAACAACCTTGGATCTGATCTACTCGTCGAACAAACATTCTTGAGCTAAGTTCCTTCTTCTATTTTCTCTTTTCATTCTATATGTATATATATATATATATTACATGCTTTTCTAAATAGACTGCTGATCATATTATACGAAGGTACACATCTTTAGTATAGTTACTAAAGCTTCGTGCCTAATGTATTCAATTAGGCTCGTTTCAATGGCTGATCAAGTCTTTGGTCACCACTGATTAGACCAACATTTCCATTATTGAAACCATCATTAAGTTACAAGCATTTGATTTTCAAATTTTCATCGCATCTGAAGAACTTTGTGAAGATTGAGCCATTCAAAGGCCCCATTCACTATGTTCGTGGAGATTTTTTTTTTCTGTTGAATTTTTCTAAAATATTAGTTTACTCTTTATTTACTGTTGTATTTAATTTTTAGCCCCTATATTTGTGCTAATTCCTTCAGTTACCAAATTGTTTATATATTATCTAGTTGCTCTAGTTATCTATCTAAATCATATATCCTAGAGTTTTATGCTCAGTTATGTTGTTATTATAATCTTTGAGTAACATACAAGTAAACATATATTTTCAAAGTTCAAAAATTACCACGAACACCTTCTCTCCTTTCTCTACTCTCTTCTAAATTCTCACTCTTGCTACATCATGAAGTGAAAGGTATAATACATAAAAACATGTAAACAAGTGGTACGTATGTAGCAATTGCCAATTTAAGACAATAAACGACACCGTAACAAGTTAGTTTCTGATTCCTAATTTCTTTAAAAACAGATGCAGTCCAGGTACAATGAGGTAAAGCTGTTTCTTAGTTTTGTTCTTTATTTCCTCATATGAAAAAGGAGAAAATGGCATTCAAAGATTTCTAAATTTGCTTCTCTCGATTATCCTTGAACTTTATTTTCCTGTTTCCTTTTGAGTTCTGTATCTATATCTATAACCCAAGCTTATGGGCACTTCTGTTAATACAAAAAGACCAAACACAACATCTTAATAAAGCCCAATAGGACAAAACTACCCTCCTATGCAACCCCTTTATCCCTTAGGACCTCATGCCCCCCCTCTCCATTTCATAACACTTCTCTTTTCCACTTTCTCTCTATCTTCTCTCACGTTTAATTGATATAAGTAACTAACGAGAGTCAACTTTTTCCCCCCTTCTCATAAGAAATGGTTTCATTTAGTAACATGATAGAAGAATAACAGAAAGATCAAAATCTAGAGGGGATCACCTAAGACAAACTTTAAATGAAAGACAAGACCGGATAAAGAGCAGAAGACCACTAAGCTAGGCCATGCAAACCAAAATGCCCAAAGTATATATGAATAATGAAGACACTAAGCTAAAAACTATATGAAATATGTCCGAAGTCCAAACTAGGTCGTGCAACCAATAAGATACTTGGATCATGATGTAAAATTGTTTGTGTTTTCTCCTTTGTTTGGCTCAAACACAATTCATGATCCTAAGATGGGCACTGGGCAATATATATTTGGGAGCCCCTAAAGTCAGACTAAATTTCATTTACATTACCATTACAACGGATTTAAACTAGCCAATATCCAATAATCATCATCTACTCAATCCTTTTAATGCCTTTACATAACATCATATAATTAAGTTCCAGTGTTTCCAACACAACAAGCCTAAGTGATAAAAGGATCCAAATTCAATTTGTGCCTTACTTTTCACACTCCCATGATGTAATCTAGCTATAGTCACTTTCATTACTTTCACATAAATAAGTTGAAAATTTTATTGGCATACTGATAGAACCCAGTACTAATAATATGTAGAATTAGATAGAATTAGAGCATGAAGCTTAAATTACAGTAGAAAATATCCAGGTATTCAACAGCCTGGTCTCTCCCCTAGAGAGTGCTCACAACAAACCCAGAATTTCCCTGCCTCCACTCCCTCTCACTCTCCCCTTTTTATTCTCTACTTCCATAGCACTTTCTAGAATACAATCAGTACCCTAAGCTAACTACCAGCTGACCTGGCATATTCTCCTCTCTCTAACAGAATTCCCCCTGCCCCTTGCTTAACCAACTAAGCATTCCTCTAGTTATGCCCCTGCTGAAAATATGGAGTCTTTATAACATGTGATTCAGTGAGATTTTTCATTCTCCGGCAGAGGAAAATTATCGAAAATTAATATGATTAGACCTTTTTTTTTTCATCTTCCTTTACATGCATATATAGTTTAGTAATCAAGAGTTTAATTTCATTGAAAAACCTCCAGGAATAGTCTAAACAAAAAACGTTAATAAGGCCCTGACTTATGGATGAGCTGGATTCTTTTATTTGAAAAACATGCGTCCCCACTCAGTTCAAGTAATTGCATGGTTGGCTGCTTATGGCAGGATCAACATTTGTAATTTGGTACAAGAAAAAAGACCACATGTCATTGTCTCCTTCCTGATGTGTCGAGCCAGAGAAAAATCTGTTCATCATTTGCTCTTTAAATTGTAGTTTGGCCAGGTAACTTTGGTGCTTCCTTCTTTTCAAAGGCTGGATTTCACCGGGCACTTCCACAATGTTGTGTATCAGTATTGAAAGAGAAGCCAATTGGTAGGGTTAGACAAAAGAGCAATTTCCTTGTGGAGATACACAGCTTTGGCCTTGTTTTGGGTTGTTTAGTTGGAAAGAATATTAGGATCTTTTAAGGATAAGTTTCTTATTATATCTCCGTGTTTGTAGAAGAAAGGAAATGTAACGAACAAAATGAAACCAAGATGCAGTTGACACCAAAGCAATGTTACTCGAGCATAAATCTGAAAGTGAAAGAGAAAGTCTTACCAGTGGTTTTCTCATAAAATTGGACAAGGGAGGAAAGATCTTTTGGACCATGATACCGCATCCTTGATGTGTGGTTCACCAGTAACAAAGAAGGCAGGCTATGAATTCCATATCTAGAAAGCACACTGCAACAAAACAAGAAAAAACTAAACATTACAAATGACAACATCAACTTCAAAAGAGAAAAACTCAGTGAGCTTTGTTAATTAAATTGGATTCCAGATCCTATTAATTTTCAGCCTCTATTTTCTGGCCTTATAAGAAGAGACCAACTGTTAATGGTGGAAGTTGCAGAGTGACATGTAAGGAAAAAATTTAATGATCGAAAAGGCGAGGTACTTTGCTCAGTCCGTTGTATATTTATAGATTTACTGTTATATAAATTCAAATATAAGAGAGAGAATTGGATGCTGTGCTACATACTGCTTGGATCTAATGCCTAACGCATCCTCACTAGCTTTAAATAATTGAGCAAAGGTCCAAGGTGAAATGTAACAAAAAACATGATATTTTAGAGATGTTCTGTTCTTTTTTAATTTTAGGCATTTAATTAGCTTTTGGCTTCTAGTAGCTAGTGCTTGTTTTTTATTTTCAAGGACTGCTAGTTCGCTTGTTTTCTCTGTTTTCTTTTCTTTCTTTATAAAGTTCCATTTATTATTTTTCGAAAAGCAATAAAATAAAAACATCTAAAATAAGAGCCCAAGCTGAAATGTAACCAAATAGAATTATGTATTTTTTCTTGACAAAAAAAAAGAGAGAACGTTATCCAATAAGTCCTCCAAGAGAAACTGATGATGATTCCCAAGGGCCATGAGATTAACAGCTTTTGACTAAAATATCTAAGAAACAACTATTTATTGCATTCTTTGAGGGTCAATTTATGTTATAGACATATAAAAGCAGAAAAACACATTTACGTTCGACAATTTCAAAACCAATATTATTCTGCCCATTTGTATTCTATTATTTAAACAAAAAAGCACAAGCAATACAAATAAAACATCATAAAATTGGAAGCACGTCAAGTTAAAATCAAACCTTGGCATGGCAGAAGATTGCTCAATTGCCAAATGTTCTATTTGAGGGAACATGGAGCTGAGCGCTTCAAATTTTGGATATACCCCACGTGAGAATGTGCACCAGGAAGCATAAAAGAGGACAGAGGTATATCCAATTCTCCGTTTAGATGTCAGTGTTCTGTCAAGGAAGCTTCCTGTCACCTGGAGATAAAATAAAAATAACAATATAACTCCTGAAAAGAATCTACTTTGGTTCTGTAAAAAAATATTAACAGACCTCCCTGAAGCTTAAACTAATAATATAAAGACGTGACTATAGCAATTCTATAATCATTTAAGGAATGCTAAATGTACTCTCATTTACATCTCCTAGTCTCTCACTACTTGATAAGTGGATTCTACTATCCAGTTTCACATTTTAATAATACAACAAATCATAGTAGAATACAATGCCAAGCAGTGAGAGTGCATTCAGCGTTCCCATAATTATTTAGGCTTTGTTTGGAACATGAACTTAAATTTGAAAAGGAAAAGACAAAGGAAAAGAAAGAGGAAAATAATTTGCAAACGCCTATATTATTTAATTAATGCTAGGATTGCTTATTTCTGCATGGCTGAAATTTATTTGTACACTGGGACGACTTCTAGTGGAAAAATCTAAAAGATATGATGTTAGCATATTTTATATACAAATACGAGTCAAGACATATTCAAACAATAAAAAAACTTCTCATACTATGACAAGCCAAATTAGTGATTCACGTATAAACTCTCATATACTACGAGATAGTTGGCAGTATAGTGTATTTATGTTGCGAAAGACACAAACGTAGATCATATACAAGCATTTAATGAAGGTCTCTAATACAAGAACCCTCGACCCCTTTTCATCTTTCTATTGGAGTAGACAATTAACTGGCTAACATAATTTGGAACCATGTCTTACAATGAAAGTTCGATCGAACATGTAAAACCCAAATATATCCAGATTTTTAATTTCAGAAAACATCATACTCTAGAAAAACAAGCATATTTCTCAAAAATTCCATGAGCTCGCTTTGCAAATTAAAGTTCAAAATCGGAGATAATATTGAGCCTTACAATCTTTGGAGAGCAAGATACTAAAGCATATTGCTAGGTAAGTTCCCATAGCCTAGCTAGCGGGCATTTTTCAGCTGCTGTTATACTTGTAGCACACCTACGCTCCCCTCATTTAAGAGAATATTTAACATGCAAACCACCCAGCCAAATTGGGCCATTTCCCCAGTGAGACTGGCCCAGACCACATTCATCATTTGATGAAACAGAAAGGCAAGGCCAAGATTTTGGACAATCATTGCAGTAAGAGTCACTAAGACAAGTTAGGTAAGCATGCAAGATGGTTATGCTAGAAAAGGCAAGGCAAGGCACTATCCTACCTCTTGCCTTGTCGAAGATTATGCGAGCCCTATATGAGTAAGAAGATTGGGAAGGAACGTAGAGTTGGAATGTTCTTTTTTTGGAAAATTTTGTTTACAAAACGATAGTGAGGAAGCAAGAATCCCTTACACATATAAAAATTTTCTGTTGAATGGTTCAACTATCAGGCCCTTGCGAAAAATCTTATTCAAGACTAATCACACCTATGCCTATTTCATTAGTCTTGAAAAGCTCATCAAAGAGCAAAGGGTTGAAGGAACAAAAAAGGACAGTTGAACCTTGCAAAAAGTAAATTGCATGCCATGAGATAGACTAGTCGCTTTGCAACTGAAAGTGTGGTTTGCTATTTCAAGTGAAGGGTCAGTCCTATTGCAAACCTATTCACTTATCTACAGCATCAAGACGAACACCTGGGCTTAGTTGGAAAGCCCTTTTGTTGACGTCTCCATTGGAAAAGGAAAGAGGGGGGGGGGGGGGGGGGGGGGGGGGGGGNAGCTGATAGTGGCTCCAATCTCATACATGAATGGATTCCTGATCCCATCAGTTTGGGGGTGTGGAAACACTTTGCATGAATTCCTTCAGGTAATGGCTATGATTGAGAAAGCAGAAGGAAACTGTATCCAGAAAGGATGGATGTAGGAAACTTGTAACCTACCACGGGTCAAGGGTAGGGATAATCATCCAGGTCTGCTATCTCAAATCTTTGGTCATAAGCAAAAATTCACCGAAGCACAACAACTTAAGATGTGCATTAATTGTTTCAGATATGAGTTTTGTTACTGCTAGGTATTACCTATCATTTTCTGTAATTTTCCTAATATTCCGTTGTATGTTCTGTATCATAGTCAAAGGCGTTTCTCTACAAGCAGAAAAGGAAACTAATCTGCCCATTGACTACTTTATTAATCTGGCCTATTGAAAGCTCACATAAAACAGGAGAAATAATTTACAATGAAATCGGGAAAACAGATTTCCCTTTACAGTCAGCCTTACTGTCGGCCGAGATAGTCAACATTTTCTAAGTCACCTGGCATATGCCCGAGCCTAATCATGGAATTGTCATTGATGACATACTTTTGTTACCTATATTGATAGACAGATACATATCGACACAGAGAGAGAAATCTGCCAGTAACAGTGACTATTAAAAGAACTGCCCGTTTTATCAAGATCTAGAAAACAAAAACACAATTTGGATAAATAGCACTTCTAAGTATTAAACCCTAGATCTCATGGGAGAAACCATGGGCCTGTAGACATGACATACTTATGTCTACATCTATATCAATATATATGTACTGAAATATACAAAGAAAGCTATCATGTCAGTAATAGTGTCTGAATACCTGGAAAACAAAATTAAAGAACTTGGATAAATAGCACTACTAAGTACAAGAAATATAAATCCAAATAATATGACCTCCATCGTTTTTCCCTAACATAATATTCGTACTATAGACTTGCAAAAGACACTCATGGTGACTCTAATCAATTAATAAAGCTGCTGACTTTTACAGGTTTATTCGACAAAAGTTGAGAGAGTGACAAACAAAATTTGCATCCTCATCCAAGCAGGGAATTCTGCACGTATAGGAGGGCAGGGGAAAAATGACAATCTCCAAACAAAAGGGACCAAAACAAAATAGAGAAATTACAACCATCCAAAATGAAGACAACTCTTCATATAGAATAAGACAACATGCAAAATTACACCACATCCATCTAACTCAGATGAAATGACAGGTTAATCCAAAAAACCTATGCACTAATAAGGAAGTTCAAAATCTTTCGTAAACCAACATGAAAAAATTGATTTCAAATGAGAAACCCAAAGAAAAAACAGTAACTTTGTCCTAAATATGAAAGACAGATTCAAATAAAAATAATGATATCAATAACTAAAATTTAAGACAAAATAAGAAAGCAAGGACCAGTTAAGGGCCACATCATGTCCAGTCATTTATCGTGAACCACAAAGAACTCAACCTCCAGTTAACTAAGGTCACGTTTGGTACATTGTATAAGGACTCTGTATTGTATTCATTAAACACAATACTAAAAGCCTAATCTACAATTAGAGCCTAAAGGGTTGATTTCATTCCATAGTACAGCAGTTGTACGTTTTCAATAATTGGATGACACTATTGCAGTTTTAGGTTAATATAAAAAGAAAAGCCAGGAAACGATACCACTTGATAATGATGCGAAACAAAACAGTGAAAGAAGGGAGACATAATAGGACGGGAATGAAGATGAAGTATACAGTGGCGAGAGAAGATAGATGTTGAGAAACAAAGAGCAAACAGAGCAATTCGCAAGTACATTTTCAACCAAAGTCCGATTCAATCAATTTCTATGCATAGGCAAATTGGGCATAAATCTTGTGCAGTAAAAAAATCCAAAACCAACCTCAAACCATAAAGAACCCTGAAACTGTACAAATATAGCCTAAAGCATTGAAAACAAAACCCAAATAAACTAGACTATCCTAAAAACACAAAGAAACTCAGGCCCATGCGGTCTCTATCAAACAAATATTCACAGCAGTATCCATTTGCAAGAGAGGAGGAAAACGATTATAGTACTGCTCACCATAGAACATTAATCTATGAACAGTTTAACTTCGTGCATCACTATGCACTATAGCCGACATGGAAAATATATATTACTAATTCCCGAACATCCTATCTCAGGAAACTCTTCAAGGCTGCTAACAAAACAAAGTAAATAGAATGACTTACCCCTTAAATAATAAAACACATAACCCTAAGCCCTAATATCTCCACAGACTATGATAGGAAATGACTGTAGATACTCCATTTTAGAGCTTATTGCATTATCCACAGGTCTAATGCTCCATTTAAACACTTCCAAAAAGACATACCAGAAATAATAAGATATACTTGCATCCTCACATAGGTTTTGCTATTCGAAAACGTCTAAAGTCGATAAAATTCAGTGTCTGTCTCTCAACATGCTTTTTATGAATATTAATTCAAACGGCGACACAACTGAAATAAAAACCAAAAACGAAAAAAATCCCCCTAAACAAGATTTCAACTTCCCAACCAGAATCACCCTTCTGTTTTCTTTTCGTTTCTTTTCCTTTATCATCAGAAACTCAAACAAAATCCTAAAATGCAATCTTTCCTTGTCTTAATTTCGATTTTACATTAAATCCTTTTATTTTTTATTTTTTATTTTTTTTTTAAATATATTAATAACATGACATAGTCTCACCACAAACAAAATCTTCAAGATTCCTAATGGAACATATAGCCCTCAATCTAATTCAACACCAATCCCTAACAAAAAAATACTCAAAACCCAAAATACCCAGAAATCAAAATCAAATGTCAATAAATAATAAACAAAAAATCAGGGGTCAAACCCATCAAAAATAAAAGCATCTAATTTATATAACAATTGCACAAATAATTAAGCATTAATGGGAAAATTCAAAATTGGAAAAGCGTACCTGTATAGGTAGATTAGGAGAGATCGAGAGAGGGCACTGAGATTGAAGACGGTGGAGGAAAGAATCCGAGTCTAGAGCGCAGAGAGGCGCAGATGACGAAGCCAATTGTAAGGAAGAAAAGGCGGTGATACAGAGGAATAGAAGGGAGACCGCCATAGAAGAAGAAGAAGAAGAAGAAGAAGAAGAAGAAGAAACCATTGATTGAAGAAGAAGGGTAGAGAGAGAGAATAGGGAGGATCACGAGGGGCAAAATCGGAAAGCGGAAAAAATGGGTGTGTAAACTGTAATGTTATCCTGAATGGAATGGGATCGGCTAAAGCTGTAAGGTTGGGTTTGGTGATTGGTGGGTGGGTGGGTGGATGGGTAACGCTGGCGTTCTCAGTTCTCTTTGGATTTTGGGGCGTTTCCTTTCTGTTTTCTCTCTTCCAATTTCTCTGAATCTAACTAAACCCAAATACCAATAGAAGGTCCGATTTCCGACCCAAACTTACTTCTTTTTTTTTTTTAAGTTATAAATAAATAAAGGGGCGACTACAGTAAAAGCGTCCTGCGTAAGGCCTGTCTATACACCATTTGATGGGAATCTGTGTATAAACAGATTTTTCACAGATTCTCGTTATTCCCCACAGATTCTTATCAAACAGTATATAGTATATAAAGGTGGCCTACGTAAGGGCGCCCCTACTATAACACTCCCCATAAATAATATCCAAATAATTGAATTTTTCGGAATGTCTCCGGCCACCACGTCAGTGATTTAATTAAATTCTTAAGGAATGAATAGTCAAACTCTTATTATTTTTGACCGCATGCAATTGCTAAATTAAATTTTAATATTAGTAATAATAATATTCATCAATTAAATAGTACCACATATGATGTAAATTGGTATTAAAAAATTGAGATATAAATTGAAATTTCTAGCATTATTTTTTTAATCCTTTGGTTTTATAAGATAATGATGACAAAATGTTAAATTGGCAAGCTTCTACAATATTTGTTTTGGTCCAATAAGTTTCATCGTAAAACTCTTCATCTAAAATTTTTTTTATTAGAAAGTAAAAATTCCAGATTTGGGAAGTTAAAATGGTGTTCGCAAAGTTGGGTTTCTTTTTTTTTTTTTTTTTAATTTTTCTCATCTAGAAAGTTAAAATCAAAATAAAAGCACATTATTATAAATTTGAAGTTGATTTGTGATTTTTCAAGTTGAAAATCGCGAAACTGAGTGCTGAGTCCTCTTATGTAAATTGGCAACTTATGAAATTTCTTGGAAAGATATACTCTCATGCATGAATATTAAATCTTTTGTCAGATTTTAATCTTATGCACTTTTTCTCTCCAAAATCAATGATATGTTTTTGAGAGTGTATGGTATATCTTTTATCCATTTTTTCCCTCTAAATCAGGTCAAATATATGTCTTTATGCTTAAATGGTATATCTTTAGTCAGACTGATTTCTTCGTTGTATTGTACACGTCATTATTTTTATATGAGATGATATATCATTCTTTTATCAATTTGTTAATATTGGAATGATATTATCTTCCTGTTTTGATGATCATGTGATGTAGATTTTGTTATAATCGTTTTTATCTTGTTCTGACATTTCTGATTATGAGAATTGTACTCTAACGAGCTGGGTATTATTCTCCTATCAGAGCCAGCTCAAGGGCTAGGCAACTGCCTAAGGCCCCTTGAGCCAAGGCCCAATTTGAAGAACTCAACTGTAATATATAATTACTAATGCCTAATTCGGATTTATCTTTATTTCAGATATTGGAATAATATCTAAAATATTTTGCCTATATTTATCTGTACGTGTGAAAAAAATAAATTGTCAAAAATTATTATCACATCAATATCTAGTCAATTTGGTTTTCTGAAAGGAAAATTTTGTCCCACATAAATAGGTATATCAATGTACCATTAGGTTTTAATTATCCCAACTGTCTTCCTCTTTCCAAAAATAAAAAGTAAAGTTAAAAAAAGAACAAGGCTTATTAAATTAATTACCTTCTCTAAAAATTGTGAAGCAAACGAATTATCAATTAATTAATCTTATTCTTGTTTATTTATTTTCTTTCATATTTTGAAACTCATCTTAAATATGTTTATATTGCCGTCATCCTTTATCATAGGATGAAATTCTTGTTGTTTTAGGAGTTTTTCTTTTTTTCGGTTCACTTTTCAATAATAGAAATGTCAATTGAAAATATAAATTCGGGCTTGAGAAACCTAAGAAAAAAATGGCAGAAATGTAAATGCAATCTCAAAATATACGCACGGTTGATAGTGAAGAGTTGGACGAGCTTTAACTTTCATAATAGTACCATTATATTTTGTTGTTATTATTATTTTTATAATAGTGGGTCATTTAGGAGATTATGTTTTAATCTCGTGAAAATGTCAATTATTTGGAGAGGAGATCGGTATTATAGGTATATTTCTAATTCTTCTTTTTTCTTATTAATATAACTAAGTACTCTAGCTATATATCTATGTATATTTATTTATGAGAAGGCCTCCTTAAAATTTTTGCCTAAGGCCCCCATGTGGCTTGAGCCGGCTCTCCTTTGAGCCTCCAGGTAACTATCTTTCCAGAAATAAAGGAGGAGGCGCAGAGTCTTTTATGGGGTGCTGTTCATATCAATACTTATTGCTTCTTGAAGGGATTTCAAGAAGAGGACACACGAGAGGGATCTTAGGTGCAGATCTACGGGAGGTAGATCGTGACGTTCTCAGGAGGGAGTATTGAGCATACCAGCTGAAGGGATTTCTGCATTGGATAGCTTCGACTGGGATGCTTGGAGTTCAGAGTCAACTACACCAAAGGGCTTTTCACATAACTGATTAAGAGCTAGAAGGGAGTTTTAGTTCTTAATCGTGTTTGTTCTTGTGAATCGTTGTAACTCTTTGACTGGTTTGGTTTTCCTTATAGTAGCTGGACTTTATGTCCCGTAGATGTTCGCTTTGAGTTATCAAAGCTAAACCATGATAAACCATGTTGTGTTGTGCTTGCTCTTATTTCTTTCTTAACTGGTAATTGATCTTAAGCAACATATTTTAAGGATTTGGTAAAATTTCAAGAAACGAAATTAACACTAAGAATAAGTGCTTTTTTTTTTTTAAAGACAATTAGGGGTGAGAGATTTTCACTTAATACCTCAATATTAGAGATGAATATGATTTCAATGAGGCTAAATCTACCACTAGAAATAAGTGGTTTTTTCATATTACTCGTCATTTCGACAAAAAAAATTAAAAATTTTAAAAATTAAGGTATTGTATTTGATTTCAAGTTGGAAGTCGCAAACTAGAGAAGATAAGTAGTTTTTTTTTTTTTTTTCGGTGTGACCCATAATGTCAGCAAAAAAGTTGAAACTTAAAAAATAAGAAAGAAAAAGAAAATGAGGTATTCTGGTTTTTACTATTGGTTTACCATTTATGCATAACATTTTGTATTTGATAGCTATTTACCTGCTAGAGTTAACTGCAAAAAGATATTTTGAATTATGATTTTGGGCTTTTTTTCATTTTTGCCCCCTGATGTATTCACCTTGCCTCACTTTGTCCCCTGTAATATGAAAAGTAACTTAAATTCCCCCTGAAGTTTCAAATCGTTTTAAAAATGTCCCATTCTATTAGTTTTATGGATAGAAAAACCGTTAGTGTACTCATTTAGGGTGTAAAGTGATATATGCTACATATTTCACAGGGCAAAACTAAAAAGAAAAAAAAAATCCTAAATGTCAAATTTAATCTCTTTAAAATAAAAAATAAAAAGCGCATTTAGTATAAGATTCGAATCATATTCTACAAATCTGGAAATAACTTTCATATAGAATGTTGATAAAATATAAAAGAATTTATCCTGTCAACTTTTTATATGCAAGTTGTTTCTTGATTTATAGAGTAAGATTCGAATTCTATAAGAAATACGACTAAAACAAACTACAACTCCGCATTTAACTATTAGATTTTTCATTTCATTTTTGCCCCATGATGTATATACATTGTCCCACTTTGTCTCTTGTAATACAAAAAGTGACGTAAATGTTCTGATGTTTAAAAATTGTTTTAAAAATGCCTCATTCTATTAGTTTGTAGATGGAAACTGTTATTTTACTCTTTGGGGCAAAATGATTTAAGCTACATAGTTTTTGGGGGAAAAACCCAAACATCAAATTTAATTCAAATAAGCACAAAAAAAAAAATTAAAAATTAACAAACTTGGTTTGATCCTTATTTCTATAATCATATTTTCATTTATTTTTAGTCTTGCTTGATTTTGTTCTCTTTATTTTAATATGATCTGGTTGGTAAAAGAGCAAAAGACTGTAGTTATGGTTTCACTTTATTTTACTACACATAGATTAAACATTATCACTAATTGAGTGATGACAAATCGCATGCCACATATGTTAATATTAAAAATTTGGTACAAAAGTTAATACCCCATGCATTATCCCGTTGAAAATTATAAGAAAAATTCTCGTCTTAATCTAAATAATATCTTTCCCAAATTATTTTGCCTGAATAGTTTTGAAGATACTTATGTATGTTGATGATCTCCTTTCAAGCGTTGCATTGTTTCTAATTATAAATACAAATAGTTTTAAAATTTTGATCACATATTATGAAGAGAAAACTATGTTTTATTTTTATTACCATTTTTTTTAAAAAAGAAACTTACAAAAAAAAAAAATCAATTTCTTTTTTGCTTTCTTACATTTGAAAATATCACTGATATTATCATGATAATATCCGGAAATATCTTGATATTAGTTCATTTTTTATCGATGTTTTACCAATATCGATATTTCCACAATATTATCAATATTTTACCGATATTTTACGATATTCATGTCGATACTTCAAAGAACGGATAGTGTCACTACAACATCAATAAATATCGCCACATTTTAATCCATGAGTTCAAGATATTATTTCCTTTCTGCAGTTAACTCTAGGTGCTATGATAATATTACAGCGTCTAAGTTCTAACCATGACGAGTATTAATGAACAGGCATCTGTTGAAATATGATCTTCATGGATACTCGAGATCTTTCAGTTCAAACTTGTAATCAATAAAACACATCTTTTATACCACTCATAACCTTCACCGCGACCAAGCTTCTCCTCTTCCGATCTTTTCATGACAGGTCTACCTATACTGGAGTTACTGTACAAAAATTTCCAGTAAAATTCGGTAAACCCTTTTTTCCGAGCGAAAGATCTGTTAATATTTGGCCTCGTGAATTACCACCAAAAAAAAAAGAAAAAGAAAACATGTACACTACTTTCACTCCCCAAGTTCCACTCCTGTTAAATTATTACTCCGCTACTATCATTATAGAAAACGTACACTATTTTCACTCCCCAAGTTCCACACCTGTTAAATTATTACTCCACTACTACCATTATAGAAAACA
Organism: Trema orientale; assembly: GCA_002914845.1. NCBI lineage: Eukaryota > Viridiplantae > Streptophyta > Magnoliopsida > Rosales > Cannabaceae > Trema > Trema orientale. Next base: position 57,258 of record JXTC01000533.1, on the reverse strand, counting down.
TGTAACCGAATAAATAGTCAAGTCAATCAATCTGCATTTAACGAGAAAATTCAATCGTGAAATACATATTTCTTCGAAAGCCGAAGTCCACCAAGTATAAATCACTCTTTTCTTTGATATTATTTTCAAATGGTTAACATTGGAAAATGAAATGGTTTCACATAATCTCAATAGTCAAACTTGGATTAAGATGGCGTTTGGTATAAGATTCGAATCCTATTCTACAAGTCCAGAAACAACTTTCATGTAGAAAGTTGATAAGGTAAATGTTTTATCTTGTCAACTTTCTACATGAAAGTTGTTTTTGAATTTATAGGATAAGATTCGAATTCTATACCAAACGCGCCCTAAACTACCTAACTACCTGGTTTTTTCTTCTGTCCTGCAAGATAACATCTAGTATCCTAAGCAATCAGGGGGGAAAAAAAGATATTTAAGACAATAAAGTTACTAATCACTCTGGAAACAAATCTTGCTAGATTCGTGTTATATAACTCCCCTTACAGAGACAGTAGTAATATAGGTGATAAAGTTAGGAATAGGATCATTTACTATAAAAAATGTAAATCAATTTCACTTTTAAGGAAGGCCAACCAAAGACAGGACCCCTTCAGATCCTGACAATTCAAAAGGCATTGACTACCAAAAAATGAACGGCATTCTTTTACCTGCCACACCAAAACAACTCAAAAGAGACGCATCAAAATAACACAATAACTAGAGAAGAAAGAAGGCAGAAGTAAAATGAAACTTCCGAACCTACCCTGGAAATGCCCTTCTCATACAGAATAATTTACCTCCTAAATGGCATGGGGAAAGCATCCACGACACAGCTTCGGCATCATGTGGTTGAGAAATCTTAGAACCCTCGAGGAGTCAAAAGTGAGATTATAATCAAAATAGATAAAGTAAGAAGAAAATCAATTAAGCAACCCACAAAGTCAGTGTCATAACAAGAGAGCATCAGCGTCAGTGCCAGATAATAGAAAGTTCAGACATAAAAGAGGAAAAACAATGGGACCAGACATCATAAAGGAAGGTATAAGCAACTGCGATATGACAAAATGAAGTCCAAAAAAGGGGAAAACAAAAAAAAGAAAAAAACAAAATTCCATCAATCATATGGTTTAAATTGCTTCTCCAAGATAAGAATGTCTCGATTGCACTTCCAGCCCAAGTTTCTGCAAAGTTCATAACAGTACAGGAAGGTTAAAGATGTGAGTCCCAAACTTCCAACAAAGTCAAGGCAAGAGGTAAGAAATCAGGTTCACAAGAGCTCCAAGAAACATCAGGCCTGTAAAAATTTTACATAATTAAACAAAAACAGGGGTTAAGTACGGTAGAAGCAAGCTGAAGTAATTATAAGTTGTGAATCGTTCATTTCATTTCCATCCATTTTTTTTTTTTTTCACTTTGTTGATATCGAATAGAGAAACTATTTATGTATCTGCTCATGGAATGTAGAAACAGAGTCACAGCGAGCATTATTAAATCCACACTGCATGGCTGTCATGCTTATTAATTAACAAATGAAACAAAAAAAAAAACACTGTTAAAACTTTCATTTTCAAGTCACAGCCACGGGAAGTAGGGAATTCTGATACTTCGTCTCAAGATAGAATCACATACATAGAGCATGACATGACTAAAAAGGAAAATTTGCAAGAGGAAATAACAAAGATAAGATCAGTCAAATGAACATCACAAAACTTCCTTAAGGAGACATACTTACATTGATGATTTATCACCTGTTTTCTGTATAAGACCTTGATATATACAAAAGAACAAGTGAAATTCCGTGATGTGAAGCATTAGTGGAGAAAAATAAGAACGAAAATTTTACTTATTAAAAAATGACAGAAGGATGGATAAAACAGATCACTAATTCAACACCATCCCCATCCGAAAAATAGAAATAGATATACGTTTACAGAAATATTATGATATGTAGTAAGGTTAAGAATGTCAAGTTCATATCAATCACCATCTCTTTCAAATTTCCTCTTTTTCTTTTCTGCTCAATACTTTTCTGTAAAATAAAGTTACTCTGAGACATCCATAGTATCAGACAAATTTTTCTCGTACAATACTGGAAGTATAAAACTAATACAATGTCTCTTTATTTTTAAAAAAAAAAAAAAATACTGACTAATGCAATGGCTTGCACAGCTATGCCATTGATGTTTTTGGGGGAAAAATAAATTAATTTTTTTTATAAAAAAAAAAAAAAAGGAAAAGGAAGGGGAAAGTAGAGGAAAACACGAATGACTAGATGTGACAGTTGTAAGTTGTAACTTTATAAAACATGTCTCCTAAAGAACTCCACTAAGGTCCTATTCTTATGAACCATAAAAAGAGAGAGACCTAAAGTCAGAAGGTTAGAATGAAAAATAAATAAATAAATAAAAGAACCAAACTGCTAAACTGAACATATTTTTGAATGCCGGTCAGACAAAATTAAAGCAATTTCAGAAAATTGACAACATAAAAATTACAAGACCATATCTAGATCTTGTCAAAAAAAATCTTTCAAATCAGGGTTTTATCACGTGAACAAAACGTAAAATGAATGAAATATAAAAAGTATTCCCATGAATGAAGTGAAAGAATTCGCAATCACATACCTGTCACTCGAAGACAAACAAAAAAGGGAACCATATCATTTCATCTCCGCCATGAACTTCTCATACTCAGCATCCGCACCAAAGGCTGTCTTCTCAGCAGGAGGTGGAGGTGGAACAGGAGGATTTGTGGCCCAAGGAACATTACCAATGCTTTGAGATTGGTCTGCATTCGAGCCAGGTAAAGGTGCAGGTGGAGGGGGTGGAACAGCAGAGTAATAGGATGAATAACCATAAGACGATGCAGGATATGCAGGCTGACCATTGGGTGGCAATGCAGCTAAAGAGTTCCCATAGATATTGGTTGGTAAAGATTGGGCAGAGGAGTTATTTTCGGACTGCACACCAGGAGGGTAGCTCTGTTGTGCTTCAGTTGAAGTAGCAGGCTGTGATGGAGCGCCAGGGGGTCCTGTCTGCACTGATGGAGGATACTGTACACCATAAGGGGCCATAGGTTGACCCTGGATAGGAGGAGGATACATGTTTGAACCAGGAGGAGGTGGCGGCGCATAACCAGCATATGGAGAGGGTACAGGGGGTCCCCATGGAACTGGAGTACCTGAATAGCTAGCAGGTGGTGCGTTTCCAAGTGGACCACCAGGGGCAAATTGCTGGGATGGATAAGCACCCACAGGCTGGCAAGAAATAGGAAATGCAGATACTGCCGATGCCGGTGGTCCAGGAGGCACAACAGGCTGCGGAGGCTTGCCAGCAACTCTAACAGCAATAGTTCGGCCCTCAAGACGATAACCATTCATGCTTGCAATTGCATTATTGGCCATTTGTACATCAGAATACTTCACAAAACCATAACCTTTGCTCAATCCTGTAACTCGGTCCTTTATAACCTTAGCCATAACAATATCACCAAAAGGTGTAAACAATCGGATTAAACTATCATCATCAAGAGTAGGTGGCAAGTATCCAATATACAAATTGGTATCATCATATTCCTTAGGCTTGATTACAGTTGACCCCAAACCTGGATGTGAAGAGGGGGTACCAGCACTAGCACCAGCAGTGCTAGAATTGTTGGCCCAAGGAGGATTACTCCCTGCTGTATTGCCTGGACCAATTGCTAAGGTGGTGCTTTGCTTGGTGACCGACTCAGGAACTGTCCCACCTAACTCTGCCAAGAAGTTCTGGTATTCATCATCCATCTTCTTCCCAGTCGTCCCCTTCACTGGACAATCAATAGTCGGATGGCCACCATCACCACATATTTTACAAAGAACATCACTCTTAAAAGTCGAAGTACGTGAAGGACAGGCATACTGACGGTGACCCGGCTCACCACACAACCTACAATACTCTTCATCCCTTATTGTCCCATTCAAGGCTGCAAGTTCCCTAAGCTGCTGCCTCTTATGTTCATTTAAGACCTCATCTACAGGCTGTAGGAGCTTCTCCACCATCCCCGCTGCAGCATCAAGTGCTTCCTGTGTGTCCGCCTCAACCAAAACATGTAAATCTTCATTCTCAGAAGGGTCCGGTTTTAAATCCCTCTTCTGTTGCAACCTACCTTCTTTCACCGATCCTTTACCTCGAATCACTATTTTCGCACCCGTTTCTTTCTCCATCCGCTTCTGGGTGTTGCCCCTAGGGCCAATAATAAGCCCAATGAAATTGTAACCCGGGTATTCTTTCATCGGAATGTAAAGCTTCTTCTGAAGCTTAGGTGGCCTATAATCTGCCGGCGGCTTAAAAGCCGGGTTTCGCTTAATAATCTGAGCTATAATCTCCTGCCTCTCCTTATTCAACCTCTCACGGGCACGATACTCTCTGGTATTAATCCTAATCCCCATATTATCATATATAGGCTCAGGCGAAGGAGACCTAGCACCTTCAGGGCGATCATCTAAAGGCAAACCCGAAGACAACATTCGACTAATCTCTAAAAGTCTACTATTCAAAGCTTGAATTTCAGGATCGAATTCAATACCTCCCATGAAGTCAGGCAGCTGAATCACCGGCTTCGGCTCCTCGTCAGCCCACCGGGACTTCCTCTTTCTCGTTCCGGTACCCGAATCGCCAGCCCCAGCCCCAGCGCCGCCACCACCACCACCACCGCCAGTGCCGCCGCTCAGATTCTCAGAGTCGGGCTGCGGGTCCCATCGGCTGCGGCGGCGGCGCCTGCTCGTGGTCTCTTCCTCACCACCGGAGCAATCCCTATCAGTACCAGTACCACTGTGAGTATTATTCGTGAGGCCATTTTCTGAAACCAGGGGCAGAGGAAGAGGCGGAGGCTTCAACGCAGGGGGGGCATCTGCGTCTACCGAATCGGTGTTCACCTTGTCGGAGGAGGGGGTTTCAGATTCTAGTGTTTGAGGCGGCGGAGGAGGGAGGCTCTGCGAGTCTAGGGTTTCAAGCGGAGCTTCCATGGATTTGGGTGTCACAATTTCACAGAGAATCCTACAAAGCTAACCCTAGCCCAGAACGATTTCTCTGGAAAATCAGGAATTAAAAGCCTATGTAGTATGTATTTTCCTGTATTTATTAACCTTACACGCACACTCTAACTGTAGCTGATCAAATTACGAAAATATCCTTCAGGTCGGTTTGGAAACGTGTCCAAGTAAGAAAACGAGGCTTATTCTCGATTGGAGGGAGAGAAGTTCCAATTAGAGGTGTGTTACATACAAGGACAAAAGTTTCGCCGATATCCACAGAAATTTGGGGTGCGTTTGGTATAAGATTCGAATCTTATTCTTCAAATTCAGAAACAATTTTTACATTATCTTTCCAACTTTCTATGTAAAAGATGTTTCTAGATTTGAAGAATAGGATTCGAATCTTGTACCAAACGCGCCCTTAACTTTCGGGCAAAATTTTGGACGTGCCTCTGAAATATATTTTAGGCATAAAAAATTTCATAAAAATATCAAAAAATATGGATAAAAATATTAATATCGGGAATTTGTAGTATAATTTTTTTAAAATTGTAGTGTAATCTTTTTGAAACTTTAAAGAAATTTCAAAGAAATTTAGGGAAATTTTGGAACCGAAGAAAAAAAAATGGTTAAAAATTTTTAAGAAATTTTGCAAGTATAATAATTTTAAAACTTTTTAGACATTTAATATACAATATATAAATATATTACAACGTATATTTTCCAACTATTAATATTATTTTAAGCATGATATATATTTATAGGGGTTCTTAGCAAGATATACGTTTGGCATAATGTATTTTAGGAAATACACATCTTAATAATTTTTTTATGAGTCCACATTTTTAAGTTTTAAATTATTTTAAATACAAAAATGTCCTTATCACTTATCTCATCCACATTCCGGTTAAACAAGGAAGGTCGAGTTGGTAGACATTTTGTCTAGTGTAGGTCGACATCATGTCTAGTCCTGTCTGGTGCTAAACACTCAAATATGCCTCTTTTTTTCCTGCCAAGTTTCTAGACACATTTTCTAACTCTCAATACTCCTGTCTTGCGCCCCGACTTAAGGGTATATAAGTATTTTTATATTCCTTTTTTCAAAATGAGTGTATTTCATCTAAAAACTATTGAGAGTGATGTATTTTCTAAAACTTACTGTTATAATGGTATATTTCACCTAATTTCCCTATATTTATTAAATATATGATCTGGTTTTAATGGTTCTAACTCTACTAATTATATCTATTTCTTTCATCTTAATCTACTAATTATATCTATTTCTTTCATCTTAATCTTATTTTTCTACTCAATTTATACATTCTTGTATTTATCATAAATGTGGTAACTTTTTATGATTTTTAATTATAATAAACATTCTTTTAATATTTGTTTTAAATAAAATTTTCATTAATTTCCATTTTTTTTCCTTAAATTTCTACCGATATCTGCCAGAAATTAAGCTAACACTTAGGAAAAATTATATATGCATGAACACTTTATTAACATGGCAGAAAAATTAACAGATATAGGTTTCAAAATTTTTACATGAAAACACAATTTTCACAACCGTAGAACATACATATATCAAACACAGGATCATATATAACATAAATCAAATCAAGATGCATAAATCTTAGAGAAGGTATTTTTGCGTTTACCTCTTAATGCACGCTCTGCCTTAATCTCCTCGTTAATGGTGATCAAATCTCTACCCCTAGATTTTCTTGTCTATTCTCTAGCTCTTCGAATATGAGGCGAGTGGGCTCTAAGTTGAATCATTCATTGGAAAACAATCAAAAATATCTTCTTAATTTTCTAGCCACAGTTATTAGAGATGAGATATAAGACATTAAAAAAAATTAAAAGGGATTTTCTTCTCATCGGGATGAATATGGCCGAATTGCACAATGATTTTAGTTCACTAGGTTTGGCCGAAATTCTTTTCCTTTTCCTCTCTCTCTCTCTGTGGCGTTTTCGACTAGTACCAGGGTAGTGCAGCTTTTTTGTCTCATATTCCTCATATGTGAGGTCTAAAACTGCTAACCCTAGTCCACTTAGAATTGGCTCTGCTCTCCAATTTGGGATTTCAGTGTATTTTTATACATATATCCAATCTATTTAACTTATTTATAAAAATACTAATTTCAAAAGTAAAATCATTATTTTATATAATTTTATGAAACTAATTTCACGAATACCACTAATCAATTAATGAACTTTGTTGATGGATCTAAATAACTAAGTTCCAATTGTATGATAAATACATAATAACTCATATTATGGTATTTATCCAACTAAGTTCTAATTTATTTTTTAGAGCAAATATCCCAATAATATTGATATTTTCTCCGATATTTTCTTAATTTTGGAGTACTAATATTTCCATACTGATATTTCCATCAACACCGATATTTTTGTCCTTGGTTACATGCGGTGCCAAGCTGTCTTATGAGTATTTTCAGATTACCAAACTCCCTAGCTATGTAATGATCCTTGGTCCATTATGCTACAGTTTTGGTGGGGGCGTCAGAAGGGGAGCGTAAGGTCTTTTGAGTGAATTGGGACTACATTTATCATTCAAAAAGAATAGGTGGTTTGGGTTTTCGGATTTACAAGGTTCAAACCAAGCTTTTGTGGTGAAAAAGCTTGGAGGATCATTCAGAATCCCTCCTCTCTTGTAGTCCAAATCCTTCGTGGAAAATATTTTCACGATGTCAGCTTTTTAAAGGCTAAATATAAAGCGAGCTCATCTTATATTTGGAAAAGCATTCTATGGGGTCGAGAGTTAATTCAATATGGTATAAGATGGTGTGTTGGTGATGGCCATAACATTAGCTTATTAGACAGCCCATGAATTTCTCGTCCTGTAATATTTAGGTCTGTTTCCCATTTTATTGACCCTTGGGCTAGGGTTAAAGATACGATATTAGGATCAGGTGTTTGGGCTGATACTGCTATTGACCATGTAATCCTTCCTATTGATCGAGAAGTTGTGAGGTCTATTCCCTTGAGTATTCAAGATCATGAAGATTCTCTGATTTGGCATTATAACCTGTGAGGAAATTACACGGTGAAGAGTGGGTATGGAGTTTTATTACAAGAAAAGCTCTCTGCATATGGTTCATGTTCTTTGTACAATTCGAAATGGTGGAATTCTATTTGGAAAATGAATATTCCACTAGAAGTTCATCTATTCATCTAGAGGGTATTCCATGAGGCGATTCCAACTTGTACTAATCTCATTAGGCTTCAGGTTAGACTTAGTCCTTGGTGTTGTCGTTGCTCACGTGTGGTGGAAAATTCTTTTCATGCTCTCTTCCATTGTTTTGACTTCCAGGAAGATTTGAAACTATTTAGGGTTATAAGAGTTGGTCAAACAACAATTAACTTTGGATATCTCTATATTGATTTTGGCCATATTCTAGGAATTTAGCTATAATCTCTTCAAGAAAATTTGTGCGGTTCTGTAGACCATTTGGTCGGAACGTAACCGAGTGGCTCTGGATCTTGTCCTTCATTGGTAGTTAGTGAATCTGCTTTCAACTATACAATTGAATATTAGAATTCCTCATCCAAGCATATTCAGTCCACGTCACAAAGTAGATCCCAGAGTTGTAGTTGGAGCCTTCAGATCAGAATGCTTTTGTTCCGGCAGGTGCTTTTTGTGATTTAATTAGAGAGGAATTAATTAGTCTTAAAAATACTTAATTAAAGATAAGTAGGATAGTAGTAGAAAATAGAGAAAATGACGTGGAAAATTGTAACGATACAATTCCACGTGTCAGAAAATTGTTAGTAATTTTGACAGCTCAACATGCAAGTAAACAGGTGTGGGTGGTTTTAATGACCATCACCACGTGTTAGATAGCCAGTGTTTCTGACGCAGATGATACCGGCCATTTGGTTAGAAACAAACAGAAAGATTATTAGTTTTTCTAACATAGGTGATTCCAGCCATTCAGTCAGAAATATAAATAAATAATACTAAAAAATAAATAAATAAATAATTAGAAAGTTAGATCTTTGACACAGGTGATTCCAGCTATTTTGTCAAAGATAAAAGAAAATAAAAGTGCTGAATTTAACGTGAACGGTTGCAAACAAGGGTCGTATACGCTACGACTCAGCTTGCTAAACAACTCAGAATTATGGGTCTGCGAGTATTTAAAGTGCAGAATTTAAATGTTAGCACAATATATATAGTTAGCACTCTATAAATATTTGGAACAATAAAAGATAATGGTAGGGTTAGTAGCTCAATATTCCCAAAACCTATATAAATAATAATAATAATAATAATAATAATAATAATAATAATAATAATAGTATATATATATAGCTATAGCTTATATGTATATAAGTATATATGTATATATATTTGTATAAATATATCTATATATATATACATGTAGGTGTGCAAGTTTGATGAGAGAGAGAGTGAAAAGTAAGATTAAAATATGGTGATGGTGGGTTGATGTATTGGTATTAACAAAAGAGAAAGATAATAATAACACCAACAATTGATGAGTTAGAAAGGTGTATATATATATATATATATATAAGTTTTTTGGTGGAAGGAATTTACTCACGGATGGTGAAGAAGATGTCTTTACTGTTTTGTGTTGGACTTAATAAAACAATAAAAGAGATTGGAGTCAATAGAAAGAGAAGAAAATAAGCTTGCATTTAATGCCTTTTCTCCTTGTTGCCAAAGTTTTCATCTGATTCCCCCTTTACAAAGCATTGAATACAATTATATATAGGCCATTAGCCATTTACTGACTTTATATGCGTATGACACCTCCTGTAATGAGGTGTCAGAAGGAGACATAAGCTGAGTCTTATTTTTGGATGAGGTATCAAGCTCTGGCAATTTTCCAACGAAAATCTACCACTTCATCAACTATTGTGTCTTCTAATATCATGTTTACACATGGCACTTTGTGGGAATATTCTTCATTCTGACACTGACACATGTCATTGAATTTGATGTTGTCCAGTATTAGCCTAACAAGTGGCTCAATTATTTTATGACACATAGCATCGTATGATTGTGATATAATTTTGACACATCATATTTTTTTAATTGACCCCATATTGTATAATTATCATATTGTTTGTGACTTATTATTTTTAGTTAGTGACTAATTACAAAAAATTGTCACACCCCAAAACAGCTTTAAAGTTAAATTGGGATGCCTCTGTTCAAGTTGGCTTGGGTTTAGTGCGCATTAATAGAAACTATTTGGGATCACAATGGTGTGTCATTACTTGATGCTCCAAACAGTTTATCGGGATCTTTTTACTAGAAATAACAGAGATGTAAGCCATTCGGGAATGTCTTTGTTTTACCAGAAGTTTGGAGTTGAGTATTTCAGTGATGGAGTGTGACGCGGCAATTTGGTAGACAGGAAGGAAAATGTGTAGGATAAGAAGAACAATATCTTTTCTCCATAATTATTTAGTTCGTAGGAAGGAAAGAAAATTATTTAATTCCAAAATAATTATTTTACCCTATTTATTGATACCTTTAACATTGTGTATAAGGATATTTTCTTAATTTCAATCTCACTCATTGACTAAACAACTTTCTCTTCTATTTCGGGGAGAAAATTTTTTGTGGGCCGCACTATTTTCATCCTTTCTATTTTTCTTTCTCTTCTCTTTTCCTTCCTACTAAATAACTTTTTTTTTCTTATTTTCTTTTGCACTTTTCTCTCGTATCCTTTCTTTCTTCTCATAATTCTCTCTTACCAAACCTTACCAAATGCCTCCAAACCTCCGGTTGGAAATAATTTAATTTTGTTGGATATTAAGTCTCTTTTGACTTTTGAGTAGAGTTGAATGCGACTTATGTCACTATATTCCTTAAAATAGGAGTAGAGTGGTCTGTGATTAGCAAACTCTACTTTGAATTTTCTTGGAAATAGAATAGTTCGTGATCAGAAAACTTTGCTTTTAATTTTCTTAATAATATGTAATAGATGGATTCTATTCTTTTGTTTATCTCTGTTGCCACCCTTGTAGACTTGAGTTAATAAAATTCATCATTTATCTCCCCCCAAAAAAAAAGAACTCTCTTTGACACACTCTTTTTTTTTTTTTTCCAGAGTGACACGAGTTTGGTAACCCGCACTTTTGCTGCGGATTATACGTATAATTATACATAAAATATTTATTATATTATTTACAATAGGTAATAAGTTTTTACAATAATATGATATTTGTCTAAAATATGATAAAATATTGTTTAGAATATTACAAAATATTTTTACACTGGAATAAGTCGATGATTCATTTTACAATTTTTCTTCCTTTTCTTTTGTTGTTCTTCTTTACTGTAATTAGAAAAAAAAATAGAATAAGAAAAAAAATAAAATAAAATTATATGTTTTTTTAAAAGGAAAAATAATAATTTTTTTTATTGCTAAAGTATGAATTTTTTATTTTTAAGTATAAATATATTAATTACCTGATCAATTTTCATTTCCTTGATACTTCTGTTGATGTTGCTTCTGATCTGAAATACAAAAAAAATGTATTATTAGTTAAGTAATGGATAACATATTTTAATTTTTTGTAAATTAAGTATAAATTAATAGTAGTTTTTTACTTTTCTGTAATTTTTGTTTGGATTATATATTTTGGGATATAGTGGAATGGTTGGTATTGCTTCTGTTTGTAAACTTGAAATATTTTTGTTTATCCGCATTATTCTTCAATTATTGGTAGAAATATTGCTGGATCGGTGTAGCCCTCCTATATTGTCAATATTGAACATAGTTTTTTAATTAGAACCTAGGCTGCTTTTTCAAATATTGTTATGACTGTAAATCTTGGTATTTAATTTATACCTGTTGAAATAATAGTGTCGAGAAAAGATTCAGTATAGAAAAACGAAAAATAGAGATATTTAACTCAACGATTAGTAATATAAACTGTAATTTTTTTTCTTGAATTAACTAAGAAAATACTAATTTGAATTATTAGATTATCTTTTGTACAATGGAATTGGAGCTGATGCGAGGTGACCAGGTGTGTCTCATTACCATCTACTTCCTATTTCACGAACTTGTCTGGAACATTGATAAAAGGAATTATAGTACCAACTTTGACGGGTTTTGAACTTAAATATTGTTGTTTTTACTGTAAATTTAACCATTTTTGTTGTTTTTGGTCTCGATTTCAGAACTTCAACGAGTAATATTTGAGTTTTTGGGTATTCATCTTTTTTTGCTTTCAAAGGCTATAACATTATACTCCGAGTTAAGAATTTGTTGTTTCTTTTTTTTTATTACTCATAAGTTTCTATTATCTACAAGCACAGAACTTCAGATGGTCAGTTTTTAACCATTTTCATTATTTTTGTCTCGATTTCAGAGCTTCAACGAGTAATATTTGAGTTTTGTGGTATTCATATTTTTTCGCTTTCAAAAGCTATAGCTTTATGTTCTGAGTTCAGTATTTGTTGTTTCTATTTTTCATTACTCATAATTTACCATCACCTATAAACACCGAACTTATTGTCAAACTTTAACAATTGCCCTGAAGGTAAAATTTTTTTTTGACAGTTTAAGTCATAGTACATAATAATATTTTTATTAATATTCTTATATTTTTACTAACTTATTGTGTTAAGTGATCCAGCTCATTTAGTTTTACAATCATTTTCCTGTTCAGTAATTTTTGTTGTTCGGGCAGTTATGTTTCTCATAAAACAGGAGCTGGGAGAAATTTGATATGCTTAATTGTGTGCTAAAATCTAAATAATAGATTCACAAAAAGGGAAAAAAATTAATATTCATAAAGATTAATAAGTAGGATATTCTTTTTTGTTTTATAATTTCAGAAAGTATAAAAAGTAATTATTACCTTATTTTTAATGCATTAGTTTCTGGTATGTCTATATTCATATAGTATGTTGTTGCACTTGTACTTGCAGCATATATATTTCTTGTTTAATGTAAAAATTTATGTTAGTCAGTACATAATTAAAATTTCTAAGTGTTTTTATAGATAAATATAAAATATAATTATTAAATACCAAGATATTGTTTTATTGTCATAAATATAAAAATAGTTATGATTAGTTCGTCTATAGTTTTTACAATATTTGTAATAAAACTTTTTGCTGTTTCTCCCCATAGAGTAATTTGTCATTTTTCGCTCCTACAATTAAAATAAGATAATGTTAAACTATGACCAAAATAAAGAATAAAATATTTTTTAAAGATATGAATTCTAATCATAAATGAGTTAATTACTTGATGTTTTGAATCATTAATGTTCGCAGCGGTATCATTTTTTCTTTGACATCCGTTTCTTCTAAGTCTTGTATTTATATCAACATTCCTATAATATCTGGTGTAAAAGTAAACAAACTGATGTTAGAAAATTTAATTAATGATTAATAAATATTATAAGTAATAATATTATAAGTAATAATATCTTATAAAATATCATGAATATCTGTTCTTGATGGTAATTGATTGAAGTTTATGAAATAAAATTTATGCATCAGAATATTTATCGTTAAGACTGTTATTAGAGTAAAAGATATTGTTCTAGCAAATTGCAGCATCACAGTACGTGGAACGATTTTGTATCTTGGTTTGTTTGGAGCTATATTGAAATTGCTCATTTGGTAAATTTCTCCTTCTATTATTTGTTGTGAAATATGATCAACATCTCGTACTTTAATCATTTCGTGGATAGCTTCATGCTGTATTTTACAAAAAAGTATTTAATTGTATATGATATGTTATAAAGTCAAATATTAAAATATATATGTATTAGTTATATTTAATTATAATAAACTATGACATAGGGTAACTTAATATTATTTTTTTAAACTCATAATCAACCAAAACACAGTCCAGACTTATTAAATGACTAATTGTTAGGATTATACCCAAAAAGTATTTATTATTTATGGATATTTATTGAATATTTTGGATATTTAATAAAGTAATAATTCATGCATAGTATTTGTGATAATGTTTTGATTATTAGTACAATAATAAATGTCATAAAGATTCTATGATTTATTTATTAGAGAAATATTTTAATAAAATTGTTTATTAAAGTTAAGATATATTTTTTCTAATTAAATCAAATAAGATTGTTCACAATTAATAAGAGAAATTAGACATTTCTCTTGAATCGTATTGCAAGACTTTGTGTAATCCCCTAATTTTTGTGAGCAACATTATTGTATTTCTTTTGTGTGTATTATTGTGAAGTGAGAAATACAATAAAGATTGTATTATATTGTTAAATCTTACGCACCTAATTCACGAGGTTAATTCCGTGAATTTATTGTTACATAGATTTAATTGGAGCTTAGTGTTGGCAATTGAATTTTATTTTATTAGCTATTTTGGGCTCTGGGGTGTTGGGGGTGTTTTTGTTGAGAATATTTGAAGTATGGAAAAGTTACAAAGATTACAAGGATATAACTAAAAAAACTATTTTTCAAAGCAGGGACTGTTTTGCAAAACTGAAGTTAGTTTAGCTCAGTTTAGAACACGTTGGGGACAGTTGTCCTACAGGTGAATGTGTTGGTGACACCTTTTTGGTGAGTAAGAGAATTGATGTTGATTTGTAATCTGATACGTATCAAACCAAACTCCTATCTCCCTCTTTCTCTCAGAACTCCCCTCTTCACTCTTCATTCTCTCTCTGTTGTTGTCCTTCCCATTTTCTTTTGTCACCAGCACAAGACTATGAGAGTTTCTGTTATGTCTTCCAAGTTCAGCTCTAGTTAAGTGAAGAGTCTCAAAGCATTGAAGTTTTGGTAAGTTTGATCTTCATTATTACTTATCATTCCTTAGATATCAGATTTGGGATTTTCTAGAGCATTGCATGTCAATTGATTGAGGTAAAAAGTTTTGAAAGTTTATGGAAGTTTTGTTTAATTTTCGTATAAGCTCGTAATAACTGTTGTGAGTTGGTGTTTTAAGGTTCACTTAGTCCTTATCTTGTTGAAAATCTTGTAAAATGCAGTTTGTGGTCGGTTTGGATAATTTGATTTGGAGTTTTTGCAAAAAAATCGAAATCTGGAATTTTTAGTTTTTCACTAAGCAGTTTCTGTATTTTGCATATTTCGTACCCTTAACGTTATCCAAATGAGCTGAAATTTTAGTATGTTGTAGTAGACATCTAGCTCTTTTCAAATTGACCTTATTT
>JXTC01000533.1:27425-40193 GCA_002914845.1 Trema orientale | reverse complement strand
TAGTGGCTCAAATTTTGTTATCTGAAATTTGGAAGTTGTTTTGTATATTTGTGTTGTAAACAAACAAGATATTTGTGAAAAAGGATTTTAACGTGGTTGTGTTTATATTGGAAGTTTATTAACATCTCCATGTTCTTGTTATATAAAATTTTATGTGAGAAAAAAAAATTTAAATGGCTTTGCTCGGCTTTGTTATTTAGAAATTTTTACAAAATAACAATTTTAATCACTATTAACATGGAGGTTGTTACACTTTGTGCATTTATAGTGATCTTAATCTATATTAGTGTGACCATATACAAAAAGTCTTGGTGTATAAATATTGAATATAGACCATGTGAAATATATTCTTGTAATAAGTGCTGTTGACAAGAACATATTCTCACAAACTAGATGATTAACGCATGTTGTTCTTAATCCTGAATTAGCTGATAAACTCGTGTCCATAACTTATATTATTTGAGATGTTAAAAAGTATAGATCAAGAAATTGATGATCTAGACTATGACATTTTGGTAATACATTATTATGGGCATTGGGAATATATGCTTATAGATATAAAATCTACAACTCTATTATATAGATAAGTGAATACTATCTTGCAGAGCTATATGAGCTTAGATGATTTAAATCTTAGCTAAATAATTAATAAAAGTAGATATTTTATTAACTGAAGACTTTCTGGAAGTCTGGTCATCTATTAGATATAGCCTTATATCAATGAAATGAAAGATATAATTGGAAAGAAAAAACGGTAAATTTACCTAGCTCCAATTATCAGTATTCATGTGGAATATACATGCACATGTTAATTATCTAATAGATATAATTTTAATTATAAAGTATCTTATAATATTTATTTAATTCAAGAGTGCAGTTTGGACATTTAATGGAATAAGTCCATAACTAATAGTATAAGCCCACTTATATTAAGAGTTAATTGTAACTAGGCCTTTGTCTATTAGAGCTTAAATTAAATAGGTTCATTTGGGTCCCCATCCTACATCAACATCTTAGGTAGCATAAGATCAATTGGGCTCAAACAGTTTTCTGGGCAATTACACAAGAAGGGAGAAAAATATTAGACTGATGAGTGGACCATTGGGGCCCACTACACTACTAAATAAGCAGTTAAATTTGGCCAGCCCCTAGGCCCACGAAGGGCTTGCCGAATTCTCCCTTAAGGAGGAGCCTGCAAAAGGCTTCTCACCTTGTTGTATAAATGTTCAGTACTTCTGACACATTAGTTTGGCGGCTGCTTTAGAAAACTGAGAGAAAAGTTAGCGAGAGAGAAATTTTTGGAGCTACCTTTAGAGGCCATTAGAGTTCTTAGATTCTCACTTGGAGGTTGATCAAGATCGAGGTGCCTACTCACCTCTGTAGTTATAAGCTTGGTGCATAGGAAGGAAGACTCACTGGTTGAGGTAGACAATCTCTTGTATGTATTAGACAATAACAAAGATGCTAAAAGGTTTTAGAAAAAACTATAATCCGGAAAAATTCTCTTATTTTTCATGGATATTACTGGAGACGTGTAGTTTAGTCTCAAAATTTTTTAAAACCAATAGTATTTTAATTAACTAATAATTAATAGTAATGTCCAGTATTTTAGTCTCAAAAAGTTTCAGAACTAATAGTATTTTAATTAAATAATAATTAATTTTTAATTACACATTGTCATATAATATATCCAAAAACATATCCTATAAATATTAGATCATGGAGAGTTCTAGAAAAATAATATAAAATCTGAAATGATCATTGTAAAATTTAGAGGTGGTATTTCTTAATGGATTATTGTCCATGATTTTCTAAAGTTTGTGTGTACTGTTGTGATATAGGTCTGACAATTTTATAAGAAGATAGTTGTAAATTATAAATAATTAGTTAATGTCACTTTTTGAAACAATGAAAATTTCAAGTTATTTTTCTATATGTCTAATATGTCCCTAAAAAGATTCAGCATTAAAATATATGTGTAGTAGGAGAAATAAATTATTTTATACTTATTAGTCGGATAACAAACGAAATTGACAGATTATATGTTTAAAATCTGGAAATGCATAAATATTATTTTCATGTGTATTTTGTGATTTCTTTTAATTGTTCATGGTAAAGTATTGTATTAAGAATGTTGTTGTAAAATTTTACATCAAACTGATAGGTGAGTAATGAGATATAATTTTTATATGAGCTGCTGTTAGTTTTGGTTATTGTTTTTATATTAATTTTTGGAGTTCCAAACTATAAGTATATTCTATGAAATTATTTGTGGGATTATTGTATGAGATGCTGGTTATATTCTATCTTTGATATTTTCAATTTTACATATAAATTATATTAATCTTAAGTGCATCAAAAATAAAATAGTCTTTCGAGAAATTTCATTAAAATAAGAAAATTGAATTAAGTAAATTTGCACTTATAATGCTGATAATGTAGGCGGTACATGTAAATCGTAAGCATTCGTAGGACATTCTCACTTTTCTTGACTCTTTATTTTACTTGGACTTAAGGTAAGTAAACCATACTAAACTGTTCTAATTGTTTATATATTTTACATTGTATAATCATGTATTATATGTGTTTTGCGTGGAAATTGATGACATATAACATATTATTGTATGCAAGGCATGATCATCTATATGCATGATATTATTTTATAAAATGAGAATATTTCAAAAGAACAAAAGTTTTACAATGGAATGATTTTTTTAAAAGTTTAATTAAAGATTTTGAAAAGTAAAACTTCAAAGAAATTGGTGTGTGTCTATGTCTAGAGGGCTGAGTGGGCACGGGACACGGAGGACGGACGTACCCACCAAGAATAGATGATAATAGACTACATTAGGGGATGCTTTGTGATGCACAAGATTCTCACATCCATAATAAGCCAATAACATGTTCATATTGCATAATAGACATATCATGAAACTAGTGTCAATTTCATGGTAAATTGCTTAAGCTGATTGTTAAATGCTTTCGATACGTATTATTATACTAATATTTGTTGAAGTGCTCCCATGCAGTGTAAAGGCTCAGTACCCTTAAAGAGAGAGCTTAGTGTGTGAGAGGAACAAAGAATACATTCATAAATAGCAATACTATATGCACATATACTAAAATCATGTCTGTTGATAACTTGGTCAAGTAGTAGTTTTTCGGTAAAATACATTTTTCACGCTTTTTGGAGTCGAATTCACTATGTGTTTAACAAGTCAAATAGTTTTAATTTAATGTTTAGGACCCTAAAGGGGGAAGCTGCCAACGAACTTCAACAATCCTAGGAGCCTTAGGAGGCTTGAGATCAACATAAGGACATTTCAAGATAGCGAGTTCCTCCACCGTACTATGCATTGTACAATCCCATCAGATTGGACTTACTAACTGCACACCAAACCCAAGCAATAGCAGAATGAATGTTAGGTTTTTCATTGTCAAAAATGAACTTATTACGAGATCTCCAAATAACCCAGGCAGCAGAAACAATTGCAGATCTCCAGAGTTGAGAAACCTGGCTACTAAAAGTAGCTTCCAAAGCATCCAGCCAAGAATCAATAATTAAGCCATCCAGACGTATATGCTGTATGAAGGTAGAAGAGACAGCACCCCAAATACTACGAGCAAAAGAGCAGGAAGTAAATGGATGATCTACAGCTTCCTCATGCTTGAAACAAAAACGACAACAGGAGGACATTATAAAACCTCTTCGCATGAGGTTCATCTCTGTTGGAAGTTTATCTTTAATTAATCTCCAAAAAAACATAGACCTAGACGGAGGAATGAAACTAGCCCAGAACTTATCACCACATCTGATGAGGACATGGCAAGCACAAGAGCTTGGAATGTGGATCCTATTCAAGTTCTCATTGGTCTAGTTACGAGAGCACGTGCAAAGAGATTCAAAAATGCATTAAGTAGGCTGATTCAAGACATTTGGGCTCAGGCATGCACATGGAGGCCCATTGAAGGAGATGAACGAATTTCGAAGCCCATAACAAGCTTAATTCACGTGCAAGAGGGTCAATAGGTGCATAGAAATCAGCTTTGTAAAGACTTGGATGCCAAGTCATAGCTTACTTTCCTATTTTGCTTATTTTAGGTAGTTTCCCAAAACGATTTATTTGCTTATTTCCTATCCTTTATGGGCGTGTAATATGCTGAAAATTAAGGGATTAAAATCAGATTGACTCCCTTTTAATTGAGGCTGAATTTAGGATAGTTATTAGGAGGTAATTTTCCTACTTTCCTTTTCTGATTTTGGGTAAGTTGCCTTAGACGTTTTTAGGAGATTTTTAGCTAAAATTTTCGTGGCCTTTGGCCTATAAATTGTACACTTTTCATTCAATAAATCAGATTACAATTCATCAAAAATTGAGAGCAATTTCTCTTTGGTTCTTTGAGAACTTATTCGAATTTATCAGATTTCTCTGTGGCGTTCATCTCCTGACTTATCAATCGAGTTTTCCATCCTTGATTGTGGCGTCTTTCCTTATACCAAGGTTCACATCTCTTTATAGGTGTTGGGTCGAGGTTTCCCATTCGAATATGATTGTAGAACGGTCCTAGGCATCATCCTTATTTCGGGTTTCGTCACAAGTTGGCGAGGTTCGTATCACCATCTTTCTTTAATAAAAGGACCAGCCAAAGACAAGTAAGCATATGCATAAGTAATTCGACCTAAAGGGGAATGGTGCCATATAAAAGTATCCTTATCACAAAAAGCAACGTTCCTAATCTCCTCAGCAAGTTGTAGAAAGTTATTTATGAAAGAGTCTAATAAAGACCAAACCGCATTAGTAGACACATCCCCAATAACAGAATCAAAAGCAGGCTCCAGAGAAGCATTATAATCAATCATGTCAACTAAAAGAGAACCAAGCCAGTTGTCGATCTAGAAACAGACCTTAGAATTAATACCTAGTGCCCATATCGACTCATCAATAACTGGTTGAATAAAAGGCTTTAAACCACACCAAATAAAAGACTTCCAAAACCTGCGAATAGAGAAATCAGTGGAGAAAAAACGACCACGTAAAAACTTAAAGGCAAAAGAATCCTCAGAAAACAAACTCCAAGAAAGTTTCTTTAAAAAGTGCAGAGTTGACAAGATGAGGATCTCGAAAACCAAGGCCGCCCTCTTTTTTTGGCTTACAACATATCCACCAGGAGACAATGACGGGTTTAGTTTCTTTGATTGAGCCAGACCATAAAAAATTCCTTATCGCAGATATCAAATCCTACAAAAGACTAATTGGCCAATGATATACCTGAAAAGAATAAGATAGATATCCTATAATAACCGAATTAACTAGGCTCACTCTACCTGCCATTGATAGACTCATACCTTTTCAGTACTCGAAGTTATTATATATCTTATCCAGAATTAGTTAAAAGTGAGCCCTTTTAGGGGAGCCAGCAAACAAGGAAACACCAAGATAGGTTAAAATGGAACCACTCCTTCTCATACCAGTTTGAGAAAGAATTTAGGGACTCTAGCCAGGGAAATTGCATTACCAAAATAGATGAAAGACTTGTTGTAATTAACCTGTGGTCCCAACAAATATTCATAACATCTAAGGGCATTAAGAATAATATTGACATTGGACCTTAAAGCTCGTGCAAATAAAAGCACATCATCTGCAAAGAGATAATGAATTGGGGCCTTGTCATGTCTTGTAAAAGTCATTGGGAGCAGATCACTATTTTCAATCAATCTTGTAAGGTACCGACTCAAGAAATCTTCCGCAAGAATAAATAGAAGCGGCGATAGAGGATCACCCTAGCGAACTCCTCTAGAACAAGAAAAACACCCATGAGGGAACCACTAATCAAAATAGAAAACTGAATGAAAGATCGTTTCAATCTATGCAACAAAATTGTCTCCAAAGCTGAAACATGATAAAACAGCCTTAATGAAATCCCATCGCATAGCATTAAAAGCCTTCCTGATATCCAACTTGATCGCCAAATTGCCTCCATAACTATCTTTATGAAGACAGTTATAATATTTTGAAGCTCCAACAATACAATCCCGAATGTTTCTACTAGGAACAAAACCAAACTAGTTGGGAGAAATGATACGAGAGCAAACACTGCCCAAATGATCAGTTATGATTTTCATAATCAACTTGCAAAGAAAATTACCCAAAACAATCGGTCGGTACTGATCAATAGTAAGAGCATTATCCACTTTAGGAATTAACACTAAAAAATTAGAATTAAGACCAGATGTTAAGTTAACATAAAGGAAGAAGTGTCAGACAGCCAAAACCATATCTGAACTCACAATATCCCAACAGTGACGGAAAAACTTGCCAGAATAACCATCAGGACCCGGGGCACTAGAGGCGTCCATGTCAAAAACGGTTAGCCGAATTTCCTCTTCAGTAGGAATACGACATAGCTCTACATTATCTGAAAGCGTAACCAGATTTGGAATAATATCTTGAATGACAGAGTAATCAACAACTCTATTACAGGGTTCGGTAAACAAATCCTTGTAGAATTGCTAGATATGATTGGAGATCAAATTTATATCATCCACAACATCATCCCCAATCTGTGTATGACTCAAAATCTTTTTAGTACGTCTACGTTTCACCATGTCATGGAAAAAGGAAGAGTTTCTATCCCCCTCCTTAAGCCACTTGATTCTGCTTTGCTCACGAAGATAAATTTCTTCTTGGGACAAGAAAGTGTCCAAAAAAGAGAGAACTTCAATTTTTTGAAAAGAAGTGATTCAGTAGGACCCTCGGTAGCAAGCTGTTCTTGAATAGATAAGACTTTGTCATTAGCCTTAGAAATATTAAGTTTAAGGTCACCAAAAACTTGCCAATTCTACACCTTTAATTCACATTTTAGATCCTTGAGTTTCTTGATCAAAATGGAGATTGGAGAACCAAAATATGGATGAGACCAAACCGAAGTAACTAGGTCTTTAAAAGAAGAATGAGAAAGCCACATTCCCTGAAAGCGAAAAGGTCTTGGACCTGATACAACATTTGTTAAAGAAGACAATAACAAAGGATGATAGTCAAAATGCAAACGAGGCAAACAAATACTTAAGACCTGATTCCACGATCCAAAAAGTTTTGGCTACAAAGTGCTATGTCCAAATGAGACATAATGATCCTACCATTCCGATTACCCCTCCAAGTGTAAAAGGACCCTGAGAGTCAATATCTAATAAGCTATAAAAAGTAACACCAGCTTTAAAATCCTCGCAAGATTTTCTTTTAAGAATGCCCGTAGTCTCATGAGCACCCATGACCGCATTGAAATCACCAACAACCAACCATAGATTAACAATATGCAAAGAAAACAAAGAATCCCATAAGTCTTTTCGAATAAAATAGTCGCAACTAGCATAGACAAGACTAATAGAAAACAATGTACCAGTGAGTAGAAAATAAATAAAAATATGTTGAGAATGGGAGGCAATAACCTGATAATTAGATATCGTTGAAGTGGCAAAAACCCATAAAGAGGGAATGGGCTTATTATTATGTGCAACTAGATGAAATCTCAATGAACGCCAAAAACGAGTAAAGATGGAATTAAAGGGAAATAATGGTTCAGCTAAACAAAGTAAATCAGGTTTTTGATGGAGACATAAGTCTTTTAACGATCGCTAAATTCCAGGGTTGGAAATACCCTTGCAATTCCAGTAAAGCACCCTCATTGAGAAATTATTTTGGAGGCTCCTGTAACAGGCTTAGTATACTGAGAGTGAGCCATTTTTTTCTTTTTCTTCGACTGGACTTCTTGCCAACCCTCGTCTCTTAAAGAGAAAACCTTGGTTGGATAAAGATTACTTGTATCAATACTATCACTCCTTGAAGCATCCGGCAAAGAAGATTCTTTAGTGGCTTGCCTTAAAGCAGGATCTTTATCAACTTCCATATGATCTTGATCACCTAATTGATCTGTTGAAGAAATGGGCAGCTGATTAACTATCAGCTCGTCAATTGGATCAACAACTGGCGTTTTCAAATGCTCCAAATGAGGCTGATCATCTTCAAGAGTCTCTATATCATCTCCCCAGATTTTGGTCTTTCCTTTTTTCCCTACATTTGCTACTATTCCTTTCTGGTCCAGATTACTTTGGAGAACCGAAAAAACATTAGAAACTAGAATTTCAGCAGCTTTTGGTGGTGACTTTGTAATAGAGCGATAAAGTTTCTTTCGGGACCTAGAGTGACCCTATTCAGCTTTAGCCTCTCTATCCTTGATTGTTGCTGCAACATGTCCATGCCTACAAGTGACTACATCATGGCCAATTGCTTTGCAAGAAGTATCAAAATTTGGAAGACGCTCATACTCCAAGGGTACAAAAAAGCAATCAGCCCCAACCTCAACCATTAAAGAATTAGAAATTAGCTGCGAGAGATCAATATCAATATGTATACAAACAAAGTGACCAAATTCCCCTTTGAGCGTCATCTCGTCAAATCTAATTAGGACATCAACTCCTCAAGCCAAATCAGAAAGAATTTGGCGATCCCAATAGACCCAAGACAGCTCATGAAACCTAACCCAAATTTGAGTGTTCATTGATCATTGGGTATTTGGGTTGAAGTTTGGATGCCATGGTTGCAAACGAAGAACACCAGGTTTGAGATTCATGGATCCTATAGACCAAACACGAGCTTTCTCCTCTAAAGAAGTACACAGAATATGGAAGAAACCACGCCCAGGAGAAATCAGTTGCCAATTAGAAGAAAATTGCCAAATTGATTGTAGCTTGAACTTAAGTTCACCAAGTTTCTATGGCGAATCTCCTTCAGAATTAAAAATACGACCAATAAGAGAATATTGGCATAGATCCAACCGATTCTTCAAGGCTTGTTCATTCACTTTCATATAGACATAATTCCCTTTCAATGTTGTCTTTGAAGATTTTGGAGCTATATTTGAAATTTAAGGGTCTGGCATTGAAGGAACTTTATCTCGAGTAGTAGTAGAGTTTACCACTTGTGCGAATGAAGGAGCACCAAAATCTTGAACTTTCTTGATGGAATCTTGAACTTTCTTGAAGCCACCAGCAACATTAACAACTTTCTTTGAAGAATCCAAGTTGACACCCTTATTTTTGGAAGCCATGAAAGACAAGCCTTGATCTGAAGCGAGAGGACCAGAATTGATCACCTTGAAAGAAACATAAGAATATTTAACAGCCGCACCATGAAAATCAACATTGGCACGAATACCAACATTGGCATGAGAGACACTAGCCACTCCAAGAACCAGCCCATGAGCACCTTGCGAAACATACCTAGCCACTCTAAGAACCAGCCCATGAGCACCTGAATCAACCCTACCTAGAGCATGACCAGCATGAAAGAAAGTGTCCCCAATGCCCACATGAGAGATCTCCACACCTGGAGTTGCGTTAACACATGGCAAAGATTGGACAGATCTATTCGGATCTTGCCCTAGCCCTAGGTTCAAAGTCTAGTTATCATTCACCAAGGGAGGAGGAGCACTATGAAAATCAACCATAATATCACCAACAACACCATGAACAGATCTGTTTAGATCTTGCCCTAGCCTTAAGTTCAAGGTCTAGTTATCATTCACCAAGGGAGAAGTTGCACCATGAAAATCAACCCTATCATCACCAATAACACCATGGACAAATCTGTTCAGATCTTGCCCTAGCCCTAGGTTCAAGGTCTAGTTGTCAATCACCAAGGGAGGAGGGTCACTATGAAAATCAACCCTAACATCACCAACAACACCATGAAAATCTGATTCATAACCAGCAACACTATCAGAATTCCCCTGAGCAACTACATCCAACCTCTTAGGATAATCATCTATCTCCAAAGAATCATCAAGATCAGAATTAAGAGATGATTTTAAATGATAATCATTGAAACCGTAAGCTGAAAGTAAAAAAGCAGTTGTAAAATGATCTAAATGCTCAGTCATGTTGAAAGATTAAGGCCAAGAAAGGCCAAGAGAAGCCAAGGAAGGCAAAGATCAGCCAATAAACGTCCAAGAATGGTCAAAAAACGACCAAGAAAAGATCAAGAATGGCCGGAATTGGCCAAGGAAACCTAGGGTGCGTGAAACCCTAGCAGAGCATTCTAGTCACCTTTGGTACCTTGAGATATTCTATGTCATACAAAGATTAAGAAAAGAAAAATCTAAAAATATATTTGAAAAAAATCACATAATTTTTCTACTCTGTTTTCTTTTCTTTTTTTATTTATTTATTCTTTCTTTTTCTGAATCTCGATAACATAAAAATATCAACAGAGTATTAAATGAATTCGTATAATCAGGTTCTAATTCATAAATACAGACTGTTTTGGGGTTTTCTTGATTTTTAGGATTAATCCTAAGACATGAATTAATGCTAATTAAGCACAAAAATTATTGGCCTAAACTAGTTTGCTTAAACGATGTGTAACATAACTTGAACTACATGTCGTATGACCTGAACTACACGAGCTACATGTCACTTGAAACCAAGTCCGAACTACATGTCATTCAAGCACAAACTACATGTCATTTTGGAGCTCTTTCCTTCGTGTACAAGTTGCCAACCTTCAAGTACAAGCTTCTTCATTTTTCTAGAGACTTCTAGAAGCCTCTAACTTATGCCATAAGATCTTGCCGCTCAAGCACTTGCAATACAAGACGTCCGAGTTTTCTGGAAGCTTCCGGATGCTTCTTGCACACCAAGACCTTGTAACACAAGTCTTCGTTGGCTTGTATACGGCTGCCACCTAATCTCCTTGTTGCCCAAGTTCTTCTACCCTAAGTACTTCTACCATAAGTTAAATGACTTGTAATAAAAGAACTTATATGACAAGTTCTTGTAGTCTAAGATATCTTCTTTTACAAGAGAAGTACTTATTCATTAAGATGACTCGGCCAATGAGGTTGTGACACCTCGTCTACTTAGGGGCTAAGTTATCTTGTCTTACAAGGCAAATCCTGCCTATAAATAAGGGTGCTCCCCCTTGCTTGGGACCAGATTTTTCAGCTCATAATCTATCAAATACAATTATCTTTCCTCTCTTTTTTGCTCTCACGTTCTCTCTCTTGCTCTTTAATTTCTCAACCAAGTTCTCTCTCTATCTCTCTTGTATTCTTGTTATTCTTGTTATTGCTCTTGTTATTATCCTTGAGTTCTTGAGCGCATCTGAAGTCACCAAAATCCCATCACTCTTTCATGCCATCTATAATAACTCCACCAACATCTCTTTTCCTCGTCTTTCTCTCAACCTATAGCCTTGCCCTATAGCACTACCATCATAATTTCTCTTTTCCCTTTTCCTAACTGTGGTTATACCATTACCACCATCATCTTGCCATTTCTACTCCACGTTATTGCTATCGTATTCACCATCACCCTACCTCACTCATCTCAAGCCCGTGGTCACATCTATACCATTGTCACCGATCTACAGCTAAGTACTCATCTCTTTAATTCTTATATTACACTCACATATCTCCATATATATATCTTTATATATGTTCATGCACGTGTAAAAGCTAGCTAATAAATTCCTAGTACTTGGTATATATCTAATCATTTAAATAGGCTTAAGTAATTTTGTATGTACCTATTCTTAAGCTCACTTTTATCTAATCACATATCCAAGGCCCAATAATTATTTTGTATCACTTTCTATTTCATGAGTAGTTTTATATTATTTTCTTACTAGTCAACTATTTTATATCCATTTCTACTATCTAGTTATTTTTACGTAGCCTTTTCTACTAACTTACTTTACAAGTCTTTTTGCATGCAGCATATAACCCTCGCACTTTAGTGATTTGTGGGCGCCGAGCTAGTCTCCTCGAACTCCGTGCTCGACCTGTGGCACAAGTTCGGGATTTTGTGTTCTCTTACTAACCTTCATTTATTTCTGTTATTATTATTTCCTTAATCATTATCTCTAATAATATGGCTGGACCTTCCGCCTAATAATTCTAACCCTTCTAATCAACTGGCACATGGACGGTATCGCATTCGTCAGTTTCTAACTATTCATTTTTCTGCACTTTATTTCTGTTTCTAACTTCTAGTTGACACCATGGTCGGTTTATTCGCCTCCGTCAATTAGATTCTTTATTTATTACTGCATTATTATATTATCGTCGATCCGTAAACTAGTTATCCCTGCAACCACCTACGTACAGGGACGCCGTGGGAAGTGTCGTTCATCATTGCGACCACCTCTCGGGACTTCGATATGTAGTGTCAGCGTTGTGATAACACTTACGTTATTATTATGCCATTACCATATTAATTATTATTATATTGTAAGTACGTTATCCCTGCAACTGCTAACGTGGCAAGAACGCTGTGGGAAGAGTCGTTTTATATCGACCGCCTATTAGGACTTCGACACGTAGACAGTGTTGTGATAGCTCTTACACCTGTACACTAACCTTAATCTCAATTTTCCTCTGTTTTGTTTTAGTTGATCACAGGTCCCGTTAATTAATCAGAATACAAGTTCCGATCCCGAACACAGACGGACTAATCAGCAAAGATTAAGACAGAAATCATCAATACTACCAAAAAAGCTCAGAAAGGTATTGAATATCAAACAGATGGAATGGGAAAAACAGAGACAATAGTTTATAGAATAGTCCAAAAATTTACAGAAATAAAAATAAACATCACCAAATCAGTATATGTTTATTCTGTTAAAGTATTTTTTCCTTGTATTAAGGGATTTGTTTCCCCTTATTTTCTCCTTGTATTAAGGGAATTATTTCCCCTTGTTTCTAGGAGTATGT
>JXTC01000533.1:0-18346 GCA_002914845.1 Trema orientale | reverse complement strand
TTTGTCAGTTCTAAGTCGAGTGGCTTCTCCCGATCTCACTAAATAATTTTACGAATATCCTCACGTACGTGTGTGGGATCGAGGGACGTCACAATACTAGTGTTAAAATTCCATACAATCATTTTTATTCCAAAACATTACATTTATTCAAAATAATTAATAGATAAAATAATTAATATTTAATTCATAAAATTTTAGTAATAGGTAAAATAATCCAAAAATATTCAATTTTAAAATGAAAAGCTAGTAATCGATCCTTTACCTCACTAAGATAGCTAAACCTAGAGCAAGCAATTGACATAAACGGGTAACTAATAACTAGTTACTTAAAATTAAAATAATTCTAATTAAAATAAATTAAAATACCCTATTACTAGTTTCTATATTTGCGCCTAGTATAGATCTTTAGAGGCCTTCTAGATGCTTCATCAGAGGGGACCTCAGCTTGTTGAGAAAGAAGAAGAAAAATAAAATGAAGAAGAACAATAATGAAGAAGGTTTTGGTTGACAACTAACAGGAAAAGAAAGAAAGAATAAAAAGAAGAAAAAAAAAAAAGGAAAGAAAAATAATGAGAAGAAGGTGTGATGTCGGATGAAAGAGAAGGAGGAAGAAGGAAATAGAAAAGAAAAAGAGAAAGAAGACAAGGAAGAAAAGAGAGGGAAACAAGGGTGTCGGAGTGGGTAGTAAGTAACGAAGAGAGAGGTAAAAAATTTTGTTTTATTTTGATTATTATTATTAGTGGTGAGTCCTACATCAATTAAAAATACATTTTTGTTAGAAAGATCTAATGGGATCTTACAAAAACTCAGTAAGCTTGGTTGATCGTTCATAAACAATCTCAAAGGAGTCTTCTTCGCTGTAGAATGCCAGAATGGCATAACCAAAAACTTGTAAGTCTTTGGTGCATTCTCACTTGGTGGTAGCCGCCACTAGCATGACAACCCTCTACGTCCCTTGACACCCATGACTTGGTTTTGCTATGAATGTAACACTTTGATACATACATTGACTTGAAACCAGTTTGATATTGCGTTTTCTGCTTTGAATTATAATTAAGGCATTGTTTATCTGTTTTGTTGATTTCTTGAAATCTCTTGAAGCTCAGTTACTGTTCATTTAAGTGTTTATAGTGATTTGATTTATTACCAGATGTTTGAAATATTCATTTGTTTGATTTTTGCCACTGAATTATTGATTTTTGTCCAATTTTCTATCTTATGAGTTGAATCACTTAACTTACAGGCATGCTTTCAATGGAGTCCTTTCTTTATTGCAACAAGGTTTCATCCTCAATGATGGAATACATCTTGAGGATGAAGACGGTGGCTGCTGTTGCAGACCCCATTTCTGAATGGGACAAAATTGTTTGCTTGGTTGATGGTCTGGGGGACGACTATGCAGAGTGTTAGTGTTTTTGCCCTAAGAGCAAAATGTAAACAATGATTTGCTATTAAATAAATATAGTTAATTTTGTTATATTTGCTTGCATATATTATTTATGATAATATATATAAATATCATGAAAAATTTCTTGGTTATAAATGTAACCTTAAACTTAGTATGTATAAAAGTTGTATATACAAGAGGATTAAATTTAAGAGATATAATCTAAATTAGTCCATAATTAATTATTAAAGTTGGGATCTTTAATTTAAAATTACTAGTACGGTCTATTACCATTGAGTATGGAACAGTCTTATCCGGGCTGTTTATGTAGCGACATTAAATCGAGGTACTTTATATAATGAGATTATATAGGACTGGACGAGATAAATTTGAATATCTGATAATATCCGTTATAGAGCAGAATATTCAAATTTATCAACCAATGATCATATATGGAACGATCTTAATCCTGAGTAATTAATAGACTCCTGTTTATACTTTTATGTCTCTTGATGTATTCGGTAACATCTGAGTTTATACCGGACCAAATCCTTATATGTTGGAAACATGATACTATAGATAGCTGGGAATATTAATTAAAAATATGGAATCCATTCCTTCCTAACGGAAGTTAGAAAAATGATTCCCTTGAGTAATGATTTGGTACTTGAACGATAGAGCGCTCAATTTATGATTTGATCATGAATTTGTTTATTCATTAGAAAATCATGGGAACTCAAGGATAAAGAAGTAAATAGAGAAAATAACGGATTACAAGCCAAACTCTATTTACGAATCATTTATGGAGGATTATTCTGTATGTAATGATCAAATGGACAAATATTATGATTGCTTTGAGTAATTTATACTGTAACTTTTAAGAGTGCAGTTCCAGTTTTTTAGTGGAGTAATACTGGAACTAATAAATTCGATAACTTAGTTAAAGAGTTTGATTAATTATCAAATTTATTGAAGCTTGAAATTACAAGTCCAAGGTCCCCGAACCACCTCTGTTAACACTGTATTGAACATGTTACATAGTCACTTTCTTGTATTAATAATTAATTTAGAATTATTGAATTCTAATTAATTATGTCATACTAAAGTTAATGTTACACATTTAATTGTTTTATGTGTCACATTATAATAAATAATAAATATTATTATTTTTTTTGTCTATTTAATTTTAGTTGCTATTTTAAATAATAGGATTATTTAAAAAGGTAACAAATAGTGTGTCCAATTAAATTGTATTAGGCGTGTAACACAGAGATTTTTTTTTTTCTGTGTTACATGCATATAAGCATAAAATAATGTGATTATTTTATGTTAATTCTATTTGAAAATTATGATTTACCAAATACATTAATTCCATTATTTTATAATTTGATTATTTGAATTATTTGGATAAAACAAAATAGGAAATTTTTTTTTTGAAATATTAGCTTGTGTAAGACAAACATTACACGTTAAATAGGTAAAGCCAATTAAGGAATTTGTTTTCCTTCAACGTGTAAGTGTCTATATTATTTAAAAAAGGTTCTTTTGTTTTATTTTCAAATTAAAAATATATGGAATTAATTATATAATTAAATAGATAGATGGAGAGACGTTTCACTTTAATAGGAAATATTTTTACACGTTAAAATCTATGGTTTATGCGTGTAAACCCTATTCTAGGAGGAAGGGATTTTACTTTCTTATTTGAGTGAAATATGTTGTCTTTTACATGATTTTAAATTGTTTAAAATTTAATTGGAAACTATTTTACACGTTAAAGAGCAGAGAAAAGTCCTCTCACTCTTCTGTCGTATTTTGATAATTTTTTTAATAGGATAAAATTATTTTTTCTATTTAAAGTGATATGGCATTAATATTATATTAATTTGCCAATTTATCAAATTAAAAAAAAATAGTGTTATACGTGTAAATGATAAGGAAAAAGCAGGAAATTTTTTTTTGGGAATTACACGTTAAAAGAATAAGACAGTTTTTGTTTTTTGGGTGTCTGTAACGTGAAGAGAGATTTTAGGGAGAGAATTTTTTTTAACGTGTATTCTTTGTCTTATTTTTCCTCTAGTCTTCATCTTCTTGCTATCTCATGTGTTGAGACCTATAGCAAGAACTCTAAAAGTGTGAGAAGATAACAAGAGTGTGATTATTAAGAGCCCACTCTCTAGTTCTTTGGTGTGGAGGTTTGGTGGGGAAGACTGTAGTCTCATAGCTTTGGTAGAGTACAGCCTCATCATCAACCAAGGAAATTCAAAAACGGAAAGGTTAGAGTGTTCTTACTTTACTCTAATAACTATTTTTTATTCTATGTATTAAAACAATAAAGCTATATTGATCCTAAGCTCTCTCTTGTGTGTGTAAAATTTTGATTGTCACACACATCACCTTCCGCTGTACTATATGATGGTTTTCTACACAGAGTTGACTTGGAATCCTCGTTTGGATATTGTTGACAGTTTCTTATTGTTACAGGTAAAGGTACTTTTAAAGCTCCTTGTGATGTCTCCTTTTAGGAGTCAAGGTGCCATGAGTTAACTGCCGAGGTATATGCTAAAGCGAACTTTTTCCCAGAATGTCTGAGGGTATGTTTGGAAGGAGGACAGTATGATCTGGGAATGGAAAAGTACATCCGGTACTGGAAACAGGAAGGAAGAGGTGAAGAAATATACCAGCATGAGCAGGATTTTCTGTTGACAGTTGCTTACTATTGTTTTGCTAAGGCTGAGGTTGATATGATGGAGAAAGCGTTACAAGGTAGTGTTACTGCAAAAGATCAACTACTGAAATTTTTGGAAGACCACGTGGGGGCTGCCAGAGATGATGATGACGCTGAGCTTTTGACTAAAATGAAGAACGAGTTGCTGAGAAAGAAGGACCAGTCAGCAGACTGAAAGAGTTGCTGAGAAAGATTGACCTGTTGGTATTAATGGGGACTGAAAGAGTTGTTGAGAAAGATTTGACCTGTTGGTGTTAGTAGACTCTGTTTTTAAGGTGCTTTTAAGTTTTACTACTTTGAATAATAGTCGACTGAGGATTTAGTGATTTGAATATTAGTCATTTGACACAAATGAATATCATCTGAGGATTTAGTGATTTTAATATTAGACTGAGGATCTATCATCTGCTTCACAATGATTGTACAGAGGATTTTCCTACAATTTTAGGATCAATTTTTACCTTCTTAAAAAAAATCATCTGTGTCAAATTTAGCCATGATCTCTGCGGTGTTTCTTTTAACACTCTCTACTTGTTGAAAACAAGGGTTTATTTTTGGGAAAAAAAGATATTATCTTAATGTTCTAATTCATATGTCTAGTTTTTCTCCATTTTAGGGTCAATTTTCTACTTTCGATTTTCCACCGTCTTATAATATGAAAGCCGTCTAAACTCAAGCATTAGATCATGCAAAACCTAAAATCCGGATTAAATAAATAATTTTGTTTTTATGGACTCAGTTGATGGGTAGCTTCATCGGCGACAACGGGGTTCCGGCAATAGCGACATCGGTCTCGCTCGGCTAGGAGCCTAGAACTGTGAGAGATGAGAAAAGAAGAAAAGGGAGAGAAAAGGGCAAAAAACGGAATGAGAAAATTTTTATTTAAGAAAAATGGGCATAAATATGTAAGGGTTGATTATATTTACACCCAACTCAATATAAAAGCACCCCTTATATATTTAAAATTACTAAATATGACTATGAATCATCTTCCATAGTGTTTCAAAAAAAAAAAAGAAAAAGAATCATCTTCCATAGGTATGATACACTCAATTCAATTGCTATTTTTTCTTCTTTTCTCTTAGAGACCCTCTCTCACCACAGTTTCTTCCCCATTTTTACATAAGGATAATTCTTGAGATACCAAGTACTTAAATTTTAATACCAATACATGTGACATGTGATTTGTCTTCACTCAATTGGTGATAATGTTTATTCTATTTGTGGTAAGTAAAAACACACTTATTAGATGGTGATAACTCACATACCACATATATTAGTATAAAAAATTTGGTACAAAAATTGGGACATGTAGTGCTATCTTTTACATAATCTTTGTATGAAGATTTCTTTATTTATATATATTCACCTTAGTTTTATTTTATATATATATATTTATTTTAATTTGTTGAAAATTGAAAATACAAGAATTAAGAATTAAGATGGTGTTCGGGATTTGGCCTCGTGCTCTAATTAATTTACGGAACTTGTGATTAATTAAAATAAAGCAGAGAATAACTGGGATTATGGTTAGATTACAAAGGGTGCACAGGTATAAGAGCTATCACAACACTGTCTACGTGTCGAAATCCTGATGGGTGGTCGATATAGAAAATGACACTTCCCACAGCGTCCTTGCTACGTTAGCGGTTGCAAGGATAATATACTTACGATATAGTAATAATAATATAATAATAGCGTAATAATAATCTAAGTGTTATTACAACGCTGATACTCCGTATCGAAGTCCCGATAGACGGTCGCAATAAAGAACGACACTTCCTACGATGCAACTGTACGTAGGTGGTTGCAGGGCTAACTAGCTTACGGATCGATAATAATGCTGAAATAATAAAAGAATTTAGTTGACGGAGGCGAATAAACTGACTATAATGTCAACTAGAGGTTAGATACATAAAATAAAGGGGTTAGAGATTACAATAATAACGATAACAGTAGCAATAATAACAGAAGTAATAGGTGAGAAATTATAAGAGAACACGAAATCCCAAACAGTGCCACAGTTCAAGCACGGAGTTCGATTAGAGTAGCTAGAGGCCCACAAATCACTGAAGTGCAAGGGTTAGAAACTGCATACAAAAAAACTTGTTGTACGAGTCAGTAGAAAAAGTAAGATAAAAATAATGAGATAATGGAAATAGTTGAAAAATGATACAAAAATAGTAGAATCATAGAGAAGTGGTATGTGAAATATAATGGTCCTAGAGTATATAAGAGAAATTAATAGAACGGGTCAACATATGAATAAGAATCAAAGCCCCATAACTCCACCAAATGGACTAAAACCATAAATATGCATGTGTAAATGATTTTATATAAGTATGTGATGATCTAATAGTCAAACTTGTGTATATATGTGTGTAGAAACATGCTAATAAAGTGAGAAGATCACATGCACAATACCAAGGAGAACCCGTGACCTATGGAGACTAATTGCATGTAAATAATATACAAATATATATGTAAGAGATGAAGAGGTAGAAGTTACAGATTGAATGAGAACTTCCCAAAGCCGAGAGAGGAGGATGGTGGAGGTAACGTTGATGATTGGAAAGAAAAGAAGTGATTGTGGTGTTAGATGATAGCTACGGGTGCAACAAACACAAGGGAAAGAGATAGAAAGAGAGAAAGCTTGAGGGCCTCGGATAAGTATAAGAGCAAGAGAGAGAGAGATAGACCAGTTGAAAGCAAATAAAAGATAGTATTATTGATGGAGTTAGGAGCTAAAATAGTTGTTTACAAATGAGGGGGGGTATACCTCTTATTTATAGGCAAATTTTGCCTTATTGTACAAGTGATCTTAGGCTAGAAGTAAATGAGGTGTCTACTCCTCATTAATTTACTTAAGATAGAAGTACTTAGGTAATAAGTACTTAGTCTTCAAGTACTTCTTTTGTAAGCAATTAATCTATAAGTACTTGATCTACAAGTATTTAGCTTGTAAGTACTTAGTGTACAAGATCTTAGGTTACAATTTAGTAGCTTCTTGAAGCTTCTAGAATGAAGAGGTGTCAATCTCTTATTGAAGAATTTTGTTTGTTATCCAAGTTGATGAGTGGCATTGGATAGCTTCATCTTGTAGGCTAAGGAGGAGTGATGTGTCAATGCTTCAAGTCTTGTCCAATGAGTTCTTGCCAAGTAGATAGGAGCTTGCTAACTCATGGTCCAATTATCTTGATTATGGCCTCATCCAAATTTTGTTTGGCACATAATTAATTAGGACTAAAGCATGTATTTGGGTTAATCTAAAAATTAGACTAATACCCCAAAATATTAAGTCCCCTGAGCTATAGTGAATGGTCCTGAGCTGTAGCGAAAGTGGTCATTTGCTAGAGCTCACTTGTTAAATATTCTTGAAAAAGTGCGCCGAATACCTCTTGGCGTGGTAGAAATATTTCCAAGTAAGAACGTGGAGAATAATTCCTACAAAAGAGGAAAATTATTCTTCCAAAACTTTTGTCTTGGTAGCACTTTGTTAGATCGGCGGATAGATGCTGAAATATAGCATTTTTTTTTTTCATTTTCTTTGCAATGTCATGCAAAATAAAGAATTTGAAAATTGAATAATCAACTTGGAGCACATTAGACATGAATTAGCAAGTGCTAGTGCCTAGTTGATATGAACAGCATATTGATAAAGCGCAAGGGA
This sequence comes from Trema orientale, assembly GCA_002914845.1. NCBI lineage: Eukaryota > Viridiplantae > Streptophyta > Magnoliopsida > Rosales > Cannabaceae > Trema > Trema orientale. The sequence goes on along the minus strand of JXTC01000533.1, from coordinate 10,561 downwards.
CATAAATAAATATATTTTAAAATGATTGCAATTTCTGTTGCATGCATAAAATTGAAAATGTCAAGATGTTCTTGATGATTGAATTAGGCAAGACAGCTTTATAAAACTAGACCACAAATATATATATATAGAGAGTGGCTATATATTGTTGATGGCTCTGGCGTATCATATGATTCTTATCATATGATAGCTCTGACCAATTGCATGCCTTTTATTTCAGAGAAATTATGATGTTGATAGCTCTGGCATTTTTTTTTTCTCTTTTTTGGGTTTTTTTTATTTTGATTTTCTTTTTTAGCTGGAGAAATCATGTTTGTCGATATCTCTGGTTTATCATATGATTCTTATCATATTGATAGCTCGGGCATATCGCATGATTCTTGATTTTTTTTTGGAGAAATCATGTTTGTCGATAGCTCTAGCTTATCATACGATTCTTGTCATATAGATAGCTCAGGCGTATCGCATGATTTTTGATTTTTTTTTTAGAAATCATGTTTGTTGATTGCTCTATCTTATCATATGATTCTTGTCATATTGATAGCTCGGGCGTATCGCATGATTTTTTTTTTTAGAAATCATGTTTGTCGATAGCTCTGGCTTATCATATGATTCTTATCATATAGATAGCTCGGGCGTATCGCATGATTTTTGATTTTTTTTTTTGAGAAATCATGTTTGTCGATAGCTTTGTCTTATCATATGATTCTTGTCATATAGATAGCTCGAGCGTATTGCATGATTATATATATATATATATATATATATATATATAAAATCAGGAAGAAATATATAACAGTCCTCAAGTGTGAGATATATGCATTATTTTGGATTTGTAGGTAGAGAAATTACCTCTACGAAAAATGTTGATACAGATTTTTCTCTAATTGAAATAGTTTGTCGTTCCCTAGGTAACTTCATCTGTGATTTGGAAAAGGGTTGACATCCGTCCTTCGTTGCTGATCATCGTGCAGGATTTCACCTCTTCGGTCCTTGGCTAAATAATGCCTTTAGACCTTGTAACATTTAGAAGTAGAATGACTAATTTTGCGATAGTAAATGCAAAATCACGGGTTGGCCAAATGCTCTTGTGTTGGCGGCCTGGTGTTGGGCGGACAAATTAAATCTCCATCTTCTATCCAAGCCTGAACTAATATATCGATTTGCTCAGGTGTGAAAGGTATGTTAGAAGGAATTGGCAGATTCTTTTTATCTTGTTGAAGTTGTCCAATCAAATCAACCTCTCTCTTTCGTTTAGAAAAATGTGGAGTATTCCATTTTTTAGCAGTAGATTTGTGTAATTCCACAACTGTTTCTTCTGTGTAGCTTACTCTTAGCATCAATTCGGCAAAATTTGAGATGATGTGGTTCTGAATATGAATCTTGTACTCTGCTTGCATGCCTTTGACGCACATTCGGATGAGTTCACTCTCTGAGATGATTTCTTTGCAGTCCAAAGCTCTTTCTTTGAATCTATTTGCGTAGATTGTGAGTGATTCATTTTCTTTTTGTGTTATGCTGGAGAGATCATATAAGCTTAGCTTATATTCTGCTACAAAGAATTTGGTATAAAATGTTGCTACCAACTTTTCCCACGTGCCGAGGCTGCCTGCTGATAGATTAATGAACCACGAATATGCTCGATCAGTAAGGGATTTTGAAAATTCTCTCAATCATAATTCATAGTCATTGGCGTAGATTCCAAGGTCATCCAAGAAACCAATGACATGTTCTCTGGCATTACCTTTCTTTCCATCAAATTTCTTGAATTGAGGACTGGTGTAGTCTCTTGAATATGGCTTAGAAAGGATATGCACAAGATACTGTTGGCTCTTTCTACCTCCACTTTGAGTACATCTTGTATTTGCTCTTTCGTAATGAAACTGTGTGTAGTTTCATTATTCATGCCCACTGGAATTGTGACAGGAGGATTAGCAGGACCTTCTTGTGTTGTGAGTATGACGGGATTTTGACTGCTTGATGCAGGTGAATTACTATTTTGACTTGATGGGATAAGGATAGACGAAGTCCCCGGTCCGTTTCTTCTTTCTAACTCAGCTAACTTTCGCATTATCAGTTCTTGAGATTGCATTAAGCTTTGCAGTATTATTTTAATTTGGGCAAGATTTTCTCCTTGTTGAGCCGATGTTTCAGAACTTGGCAGATGTTGTTCATCAACCATTTGAAAGAATGAGATGGAAAGTTAGAGAAAAATAGAAAGATATGTGAGAAAAGGAAAGAAAGGGAGCGGAATTTAATAACAAGAAAATAAAAGAAAAAAAGGTGTAGTATTTAGAAAGAATTTTGAGTGAAACTAGTAGAATTCTGGTAGAGTTTCGGTATATAAAATAGAATTATGAGAATTAAAAGTGGCAGAATTTTGGCAGAGTTTTGATATTCGAAATAGAATTTTGAGGAGTGAAACTAACAGAATCTTGGCAGAATTTCAGTATATGAAACAGAATTTTGAGAATTGAAACTGGCAGAGTGAAGGGATGCACTTGCGGATCTGGGAAATCCCGAGGAAAATGTAGTTTTCCTGACGCTACTCCCTAGCGGAGTCACCTTTTAATGTTCGGAATTTGGTCTCGAGCTCTGATTAATTTACGGGTATTGTGATTAATTAAAACAAAGTAGAGAATAACTGGGATTATGATTAGATTACAAAGAGTGTATAGGTGTAAGAGCTATCATAACACTGTCTACGTATCGAAGTCCTGATGGGCAGTTGATATAGAAAACGACACTTCCCACAGCATCCTTACCACGTTAGCGGTTGCAAGAATAATGTACTTACGATATAATAATAATAATATAATAATGGCGTAATAATAATATAAGTGTTATCACAATGCTGACATTACGTATCGAAGTCCCGATAGGCGGTCGCAATGAAGAACGACACTTCCCACGGCGTCCCTGTATGTAGGTGGGTTGCAGGGATAACTAGTTTACGGATCGATGATAATGTAATAATGCAGAAATAATAAAAGAATCTAGTTGACGGAAGCAAATAAACTGACCATAATGTCAATTAGAGGTTAGATACATAAAATAAAGGGGTTAGAGATAACAACAATAATGATAATAGCAGCAATAATAACAGAAATAATAGGTGAGGAATTATAAGAGAACACAAAATTCTAAACTGTGCCATAGCTCAAGTATGGAGTTCGAGGAGAGTAGCTTGGGGCCCACAAATCACTGAAGTGCAAGGGATAGAAACTGCATACAAAGAAGCTTGTTGTACGAGTTAGTAGAAAAAGTGAGATAAAAATAATGAAATAATGGAAATAGTTAGAAAATGATACAAAAATAATAGAATCATAGAGAAGTGGTATGTGAAATATAATGGGCCGAGAGTATGTAAGAGAAATTAATAGAACGGGTCAACATACGAATAAGAATCAAAGCCCCACAACTCCACCAAATGGACTAAAACCATAAATACGTATGTGTAAATAATTTTGTGTAAGTGTGTGATGATCTAATAGTCAAACTTGTGTATATATGTGTGTGGAAACATGCTAATAAAGTGAGAAGATCACATGTACAATACCAAGGAGAACCTGTGACCCATGAGAGACTAATTGCATGTAAACAAGATACAAATGTATATGTAAGAGATGAAGAGATAGAAGTTACAGATTGAGTGAGAACTTCCCAAAGTCGAGAGAGAAGGATGGTGGAGGTAACGTTGATGATTGGAAAGAAAAGAAGTGATGGTAGTGTTAGATGATAGCTATGGGTGCAACAAACACAAGGGAAAGAGATAGAAAGAGAGAAAGCTTGAGGGCCTTGGATAAGTATAAGAGCGAGAGAGAGAGAGAGATAGACCGGCTGAAAGCAAATAAAAGATAGTATCATTGATGGAGTTAGGAGCTGAAATAGTTGTTTACAAATGGGGGTTATACCTCTTATTTATAGGCAAATTTTGCCTTGTTGTACAAGTGATCTTAGGCTAGAAGTAAATGAGGTGTCTACTCCTCATTAATTTGCATAAGATAAAAGTACTTAGGTAATAAATAATTGGTCTTTAAGTATTTGATCTACAAGTACTTGATCTACAAGCACTTGATCTTCAAGTACTTGGGTTAATCTAAAAATTAGACTAATACCCCAAAACAGATGGATAGTAAGATTTGAAAGAGTGAAAAACAAAAAAGATCTATGCTTTAATATAAAAGTAAAACTTATTGTTGGGACCTTTACCTAAACTTCAATCTCCATATCACATTGGAGAATTCTACTGTAAGAGCTGTACTTTCGCTTGTACCATAGGAGTATTATTTCAGCCAATTGATGCATATTTAACGGTCAGTTATCTTGTATTTATTCTTCAAACACCACACTTAATTATTTTCTCTTTCACATTTAAAAAGAAGAAAGAAGAAAAGGTATTTATTCTTCAAACACCACACTTAATTATTGTCTCTTTCCCTCTTTTAACCATTTTTCTTTTCGGATGATTACCATGAAATTCTAAAATAGAGCAACTTAAAACCGATTCTGTTCTAGCTTCTCCTTATAGAAAATTCACCATCGTCATCAACCTCCGAATTTACATCTATAGTTATTCTCCCAAAATATATGCATTTTTTCTTTCATTTTTTTTAAAAAAAATAAAGAAATGGAAAAATTAAATAGGAACGCTGTTTTACATCGGATGGGTTTACAATAAATCTAATAATATGGTTCAATGGACTTTTTTATTTTCCTCTTGATTGATCTATCCATGCAAGAAAACAACTTCATAGAAATACTCACTTTTGCAAAAATATATTCTTTTCTTTTTTTTTCCTCCTCAAAATGAGGAGTCTGACCTCCATGGAAGCTTTATTTATACTCAAATAAAATGTCTGGAGGTCAAAGACAAACTGGGGATAAAAGATCTGAGTTTGGTGGAAAAAGATCCAAACTTGGTAACAAGAAAATTGGGGAAAAGAAAACGATTGGACTTTATGGCTTAGTCTGATTTCTGATCTGAATTAATTTAGTGGGCTAATTTGGAACGATTTTCTTCCTTTAAATATATAGTTGAAGGGTTTTCCTCCAAATATTTGATCAGCGTTTTTTAGTTTTTTTTTTTTTTCTTTTCTTTTTCCTTCCTCTCTTAGGTGGGTCAGAGTATCAGATCACGTGAGGTAGAGTATACAACAAATATTTTATACCTTAGTTTTAACTAATAAAATCTATATTCTATAAGAATTCACTCCTACAGCTAGGAGCAAGCTTAACCCTCTTATAATAGAATTTTCCTATTTTATATTCGTTTATTTTTACATTTTTCTTCCCTTGCTGCGGATCATATGTAGGCCCAATAGGCTATTGGGATGATCAGTGTCTATTGGGACAACAAATATCGCCCCAAAAGGTTCTTTTAATCGTAGTGAGGTTATAAACTCATAAACTAAAACATTAATCTAAATTTGAAAGTAATAAGAAAGCGATATATACAGAACTAGGAAATGAGATGTGAAAAATAAACAGAACTAAACTCAAAAAGTTTTGGAAAAAAAAAAAAAGACCAAAGTGATGATCGGTATTGGAAGTTGTGGAAGGCGGCGGTTGAGCGAGAGGTAAAGTGGTGTGTTTAGTTTATTTCATTTATATATATATTTTTTTGAATTTTTATCAGGTTGTCCAATTTTATCTTTTTAATTATCAAAGGTGTCCTTATCAACTATGGGGGCATCAACAAAATTCCCCATATGCTGGTCATATTAAAATGGGATATTCAACTGAGGTGTTTGGCAACAGAATAGCTCCGCACGCATGACACTAAATAGTAAAAGCAAATGGGTCATTTTGATTTATTTCATAGGGTAGTTTGATTTTTTTCTTTGAGGTAAATAGGGTAATTTGATTGGATTTTATAAACTAAAGGTTTTATTTTATATAACTAGAATAAGTTTTTTTGCCTAATTTAATATTTTTTTATATAATATGAAACTCAAAATGTTTTTGCTAAAATTAAAAAACTTAAGATTTTTGTCGATAATAATAAACATAAATTTACTTGGAGAATAAAATTTAAATAGAAAATTTTATTTACCATAATTAACGAATTAAATTTTATCAGTTCTGAATTGGATTTAAATTTTTTTATACGCTATATGCATAGACGTCGTAATTTAAAATAGAATATTTTTTTACTGGGTAAATGCCTAAATGGGTTTTGCAGGTATTCTAATCCTATCTCCGTGAGCCCGCTTCTTAAGCGGGTATAAATTATAATTCAGGAATATCGACCCGATACCCGACCCCTAGTTCTTAACCTATAAAACCTAATTTTCTCGTTTTAATATGACAGAAAAATATAGACGAAGCACCCACAACAACCAGGCCGTAGAGAAGAAGTTTAGTTCAGATAAATAAGAATGTATGTAAGCTTTTGAGTTGAGTTTGTTCGATTTTAAATTCCTTATTCAATTGTGAGTCTCTATTTAGTCGAATTTTTGTAACTTTATGATCCTTCTAGTACTCAACTAAGTTTGCTAGTTTATCTGAATATAAAAGATTTTAGAATACTTTTTTTTTAGGAGAAAAAGATTTTAGAATACTTAACATTGAATCAGTCAAGATAAAATACTTGTGAAGTATCCCTTAGATTATCACAAATATTCAAGGTATTTTAACCTACCATAGATCACAAATTACCTACGGGTAATCATGTGAGTCTATAAGTTAAATATGAATAATTCATTTTAGACAAAAAGACAGATATCTCATATCTCAGTTTGCTAATACTTTATTTATCGGTCCATAGAATCACTAACATAGCTCCGAAGGGAGGTTACTAGCATCCTATATTGAGTGTGTTACCATTGTTTTGGTAACTAAGCTTTCCCTGTAAGACAGTCTCTTTGATGTTAATTAATTTTGATGTTTCCGAATAGAGTACTGATCTGATTTGAGTTTAACTATTAAATTTGTTCAAATTTGAATTTACTCTTGAGGTGTATTATTAGAGGTAAATAATTTTTGTTTATTGACACTATTTATTCTGTGGTCAGTATTACTTTTCGTTCATAATTTTTTTTTTTTTTTGGGGGTTATAATTGTATGTGAACAACCTATTCGATTCAAGCCAAAAAAAAAAAAAAAAAAAGAAGGAAAAAACCAATTCGAAAGTGTTTTGACGAAGAAAGCCTTATTACTGATTATTTTTATTGTCTATAATACTTGGAAAACATAAACAAAGGGATGCTGCAATCATAAACATTGTTGGTGAACGTGACGTCAAGAGGGCTATACTAGAGGAACAATTGGAAGGAATGCAATCCGTGGATGTTGATCCTGATAGATTTGAGGTTTGCATATATATTTTCCAATTATTATCTTTCTTCTCTTAATTTGAATTTACTTGGGATAAATTGGTTCATATGCATTCATATTTTTGGTATGTCATATCTCATATAAAGAAGAGCTAACAACTCTTTCGCTTCTTTTTTTTTTTTTTTCCTTTTCATTTTATTTCCTCTTTTTTTCTTTTTTCGCATTTTTTTTTCTTTTAAGATCTTTCTAACTTTGAAATATACATATTTAGCCTAAAACACTTGCAAAAGCTCCTCAATTGATTTCCCATCTCACACAAATTTGCACCTTGTGATGTGTTTAAATTATGTCTTAGTGATTGGAAAACCATTCTCTCGTATAGTTAGAGCAAAATCATTGTTTTTTTTTTTTTTTAAATTGTCGTTTTTTGTCACAGGTATTAGTTTTGGTTACTCATAGTAGTTAGTTTCAAAATTGCATATATTAATATATATTTACATATATATATATATACACTTGTAATTGTTACCACTGCTGAATATTTTGATTATTTTCTGGGAACTATTTTGGTTGGACGTGCTCTTACTTTGCAACTTTGTTAAGGACGAGCCAACAGTGAATACTATGAAGGGTAGGAGTCTGACGAAATTAGTTGTAAAAAATATAGCTTCTGAGGCAACAGTAGAAGATCTCCGACAGCTGCTTCATCCATTTGGCCAGGTGATTGATCACATTTCACTATTATCAACTATACATTTTTAATTTTTTAAAAGATAAGGTCATATATTGTATGCTCGTCCAAAACAGACTATATATATATAGATAACTCTATAAAGGTAAGGAAGTGAAAAGTAGTAGAATCTTAGAAGTGGGAAAATCTGACTGCTGTGTGGTCAAGTTTTTATGTGAGATTCTATATGCTTCTGCATTTTCGAATGTATTTCGTTAAATTCCTCACATTGTGCCAGATTAAAAGATTAAGACTCCCAAAGAAGCTTGGAGGTGATCATAGAGGCTTTGCGTTTGTGGAATATGTTACAAAGCAAGAGGCGGAAAACGCCCTTCGAGCACTTTCTAGCACCCATTTTTATGGTCGTCATCTGGTAAATGACTAAATTGTGCTTAGGTAGCTCTTGCTCTCTTCTTGCTTGGGTTATTTAATTGGAATATTTACTTTCCTTAATCTTCAGGTTCTAGATAGAGCAACAGCAGATTTGAGTCTAGAAGAGTTAAGGGGCCCGAACAACTATTCAGCTTATCCATGAAGAGAATGTGTTTCGAAATCCGACCAAATTGTCAACGAAGCGGAAGCACATGGCTATCTTCGATTTAAAAGATTGATTGATGTAGATCAAGTTCAGAAAATTAGGAGTTTTTTTTACAGAGATTATTTTGGGGTTGTTGCTAAGTTTTTTTTAACTGTGTGTAATAGAATTTTAGTTTGATTTTGGATTCTTAGAATTAGTTTCCATTTTGATTTAGGAATTTTTATTTTCTTTTCTATAAATAGGTATACCTATGTTATGTTCAGTAGTTCTTAGACCACCAATGAATAAATTATTGAATTATCTCTCTAAATTCTCTCTTTTGATTGATTTTCTTATGTCTCTCAGTAATTCCTTTAATATTGAAAGAAAGAAGTATTATATTTTTTTAAAAAAGTGGGCTTAACTAATGACCACCACTTACTACAAATTAAAGGAAAATGACACACACACACACTACCAAGGTTTGAACCCCTGACCCCCCCAAACACACACACACAACCCTCAAACTTTGTACCAACTGAGCTAACCCCAGTTGGCTGAAAAAAAGAAATAAAAACAATTGTCAGGGTTCTACCTAATTGATTAGGTTTATTATTGTAACATAGGTCAAGGATACACATATTATATCACTACCCGAATCTCAGGTCAATGACTGAACGAGAAGTTCAATTGATTTGAAAATTCTATATATTTATTTATGAAAATATCTAAAAAGTTTTCAATCTATAAAAAAGTTTCATTTAAAAAGTATTGGAATTCTCGATTAATGAACTGAACCCACAGTTATGTATTCACCGTCAAATATAGATCGAGAAATAACTAAAAAACCATAATCGAAATCTAGTCCATGCATTATCATCAACAACATATATGACATAATATTCTACAGACATAGATACTAGATAGAACTAATATGGTATAATATTCTACAGACATAGCTACTAGATAGTAAACCTAGTTTAATGCTTATTAAGTTCTAATATTTCCAAAATAGAAATTGAACACTCCAAAGTCTCCAAGCATTTCCAAGTATCAATACAACTAGCCGAGTGCCTCCTAAACTTCTATTAATGTCTAATTTCATAATTGACACTGCCCGAGGAAGGGAAAAGGGAAAAAGAGGGATGAGCATGAAAATGCCAAATAGGAAATCAATTACCATTTTCGAGAACCATTTGTGCTTTTAAAAATCCTGCATGGTTAGTTACTTATAAAATGAACGCATAAACTGTTTATCAATATATTCCAAAATCAATAATACAAACCATTATGTGTAAACATAAATTGTATATTAAAACCATAGAGTATATGACATAAATTACTCAGACCCATGACCTCTCATCCCCCATCACGAACCATAATAACTCTCAATCTGCGTGAAAGATACTCTGACGCAAACTATATGATCATATGTCTTAGGAGCTAGTTCCCTGCGAAGGTTTACGGATTTTCACTGAAACTGGGGTCATTACCACCTAATAGGATCCCAAAGCAGGTTTATGGACTTGCACTGATAGTGGGATCATAGCCACCTTTACTCATCTGTGATACTAAACTAGTGCTTATATGTGATCCTATGACACAGGCAATATGAACTAGTCCAAAAATATCTATGCAGTCATTTTTATTCCAAAGCATCACATTTTTCTAAAATAATTATCAAAATCAAATAAATAATATTTTATTCATAAAATTTTGATAATAGGTAAAACAATCCAAATAAATTCAAATTTTGATAAACAGTTGTTGATCACCTGCCTCATGGGATAGTTAGACTTAGTTATCACGTGCTCGTGGTATCCTTAACTACATAATTGAACAATTAGTGGACACCCGAAACATTTTACTCTTTCACTTTGAAAAGTGAATTCTTCACGAGAACTCCAAATGATAAAACAGACATCACTGTTGGATCCGAAAGGTTCGAGATAGCTAAAATAGCTATATAGCACGCTCAATTCGGGTCCCGGGATCAAAGTCAACTCTGGCATGTACAACAAGATAATCAAGACTAG
>JXTC01000532.1:98431-202698 GCA_002914845.1 Trema orientale | reverse complement strand
AAATAAATAAAAAATAAAAGGGAAAAAAACCAATCAGAAGGAAGAAAAAAAGGGAGAGAATGCATAGACTATCATACCAATTGAATCTCTACGAAGAGCAGTTAAATGAGCGCAACTACAAGTAAAAAAGAATGAGTAATATTAGATGTATAAAACATGGAAAAAGAATAATTGAAACTTTATTTTAGAATTTGTATTACAGCTTCTCATTATTCCAAAACCAAAACCATACATAAAGATGGAATAAGAGAAGAGGATGATATTGGACTGAAAAACTGAGTTCATTAGAAGTGATACCTTCCAAGAGCCTTCCCAAGATCTGCACATAAAGACCTAATGTATGTTCCTTTGGAGCATGTAACTCGGAAAATTAAATTTTGTCTGCAAACAGGCACAAATCAAAGCACATCGGACTTCATGACTAAGAATCTAACGGGATTGATTTCTTTGACACTCAAATATCACATCCCAGAATGCATAATGCCAAAGTCGAATTTTGCAACAGCTTGTTTTTCAAGGGAAAGCATATGAAACACAATTACCACGTAATTTTTTAGCATCCAATTGAGTAATCAATGAATGTGGTCAGGTCAGGTCAACATAAGATCTTGTTGTTTTCTTTAGAAAATAAGCTCTTATGGATCATTTTGTTGTTTGAATATGTACCGAGTACCTGTCATCTAAACTACGCTCAATGTCAAACTGGAAGATTGAAATGCGTCGTGGTGAAAGTTCAATATTTTCTCCTCTTCTAGCCTTCTCATACAGTTTTTCACCTCCAACCTGCGAAAAGAATAGGAGAGTTGTAGTGAAATAAACTGTGAGCCTAACAAATTAAACAGGCCTTCAGTATAAATAGTCACACTGTCAAGGTACAAATTCACATCTTCCCAACAGGCATAATTTTAAGCTAATATATGTTTTCAGCTTTCGAAAAATAGAAAACAAATATAGAAAATATATGTGTGCAATTTAGTTTAGTCCCACATATGCCTTTCTGCCCCACAGTACTAACAGAATTTTAAAAGTTCATGCATGTCATTGTAGATAGATGTTTGACAAGGTCTTTTGAGCTAAAAATATGTGAAAAAGGATTATTGATTTGTCAACATTGCTAATATCTGCAACTACCGCATGACTAGATGGAGCAGAAAATTTTACCTTAATGGCAGAAAACATAGGAGGTACTTGCCAAATCTCACCACAAAAGGATGCCGCTGCTTTCTTTATGTCCTCATCTTTGATATGTTCCCAGGGCTCACGCTGAATGACCTATATAAGAAAGTGATGATACTTGAGTAAAATCTAAGACCATACAAAAATACGAAGCAAAACTGTTGGGAAAAAAAAAAAAAAGAGATAATACCAGTCCTGAAATAGAATCTATATCAGTTCTCACCATTTTCAGTATTAGATAATAAAATTATACAAACAGCATAGTACATATAACATCAAGCGGGAAAAGAGTATCATTAACCAGAAAGGGAAAACAAACCGGTGAATCCGCATCCCAGGTGGAAGTAGCCTCGCCTAAACGGAAAACTCCACTGTAGCCCTTAATCATACCTTGATATCTGTAGTCACAAGTATTTCAATCTTACATTAGAACTGGTGTAACTCAACAAAGATTTTAATTAGTTGCTTGACAAGATGGAGCTTGCTAAGCTTTGGCTTCAACATTTCCGTATGCCAAGTAAAATTTGACTTAAGATATTGGACCAAATTCAAGATATACCTATCCACCAACTTAGTTGCTTTACCAACACAAACAATTAATAAACCAGTTGCCATAGGATCAAGAGTTCCAGCGTGCCCCACCTGTAACACCACCGAACATTGAGTTAGAGGAGAATTTAGAGGAACGCATATACAAGCAATGCAATAGGCAAAAGCACCTTTTTCACTTTGACGAGACGACGCAGCTTTCCACAAACCGTAAATGAAGTCCATCCTGTTTTGCAACATGATTCCGTCACCTTTTATTTATTTCATAATTATTGAACTTCTAATTTCCAGGAAATGTCCTGAACAAGCGTGTAAATAAACAGAGATTTTACATAATGATCATTTCAACTGGCAACTGAGCAACCAAATTACAGATTCCAGAATTCTATGTAAATTAGACATCATCAAAATTAGAGTGTCTAAGCATGCGGGCGGCAGAACAAGTATTTCCTTGCCCAAAAGAGGGGAAAAAAAAAGAACCATTTTCAATTGCTAGCGAAAGTTTCTTTATCAAACATTCATATTAAGTGGATTTCGAAGTAAAATGAATGTTTATTGTTTTAATGTACAATGTTTTGGTATGTCCTAACGCATTTGCCCAGTGACAGAGAGTACTCAAACAAATACTACAAAAAAATGCATCTTGAATAGTGATATCATATCTACTACCACAAGGAAGCTATTCAATTACCTTTTGGTTTGTTGATCAAGACCACTGTCCCATTTGGAGTGTCCCATCTTGGTGGAAGATCAGTACTCCTGGTCACCAGGTAAGGTTCCCCATTACCAATTTCAGCATCCTGACTGGGGACTTTCTTCAAACACTTAAAGAACTCCTCCACCTTCTTCTCTGTAACATCATTACTAATGGCACCCTTCACGGATTCTTTACCTCTCTTCTTGTCTCTATCTTCCTCAAAGAAAACAAGCCCCTTGTTACCCTCCACTTCATCACCATCCTCATCTTTCTTACCACCCACCTTCTTCTTTAACGTCTTCGCCACAACTTTCACCATTCGATTCCCAGTTTCCGCATTCGCATTCGACTCTCCTGGTTCAAGAAATGCCTTGTCCAGACACTGGTCAGGAAAATACTTCTTCTCCAACTTATACACCATCTCATAATGCTTCTGCTTCTCCCATGGATAACAGAAAGTGTCATAAAAATACAACTCTTCTTTTCTCTTATGCAATCTGCGAAACTCCACCACCTCAGGCTTCAACTCCACAAACCCATCTTCGTGTCTCCCATCATCTTCATCCGAATCAGTACCGTACATCCTCTTCCTCCTCTTGTTATAGTACTTCCTCTTAGACTTGTCCATATTCTCCACAATTTCCGAACTGGGTCTCTCTGTTTCCTTCTCCGAAGCTAGTTTCTGATCAACCCACCCCTCAAATACCAATTCCGATGTGGGTCTCTCATTCTCCTCCGATACTGGCGAGTTTTCCGAGTTGGGTTTGGTGAAACGGGAGGGTCGCCGGCGAGTCTGGTCGAGCGAGGACTGAGTCGGGCGCCTAATGATCATTTCGTATTGAAGCGGGTAACGGGTGTTGGTGCAAAAGGATAGTGAAGAAGATGAGTGAAAGGAGCTGGCTCTGTTGAGGAGTCTGGAGTTTGGGGATAGCAGTAAGATGGAGTGAGCTCTAGAGGTAGCCATGAAAGTTGGACGAACTAAGAGCAGCGATATATAATTGTTAAGGCAGATTGATTTCGCCATTGGCAAAACTCAGAATGTCGTTGTTCTCTCCGGGGTCTCTGGGTTTTAGCATGGTCCTTCCGAGCAGATATCCATATCCCCCAACCAAATTGGACTTGCTTCAGCTTAGACAACAGGATGATGGACTGCTATTGGGCCGACCCGGGTCATAGGTGGGCCCCTCATTATGATGAACTTTTTTCTAGGCTTTGGAGACTTGTACCTTTTTTTAAAAAGATATTAGCAAATTTATGACTTTTCAAAAATAATAAAAATTTTGTAGGATCTTTTTAGAGCACTTTTCTAAATATTTTAAGAGCTAGAAAATATAGTGGTATTTTAGTAAATAAGTCATTTTCTTTTTTATAGGAAACTACAAAAGTTTCCAAGAAACTAATTTAGTTTCTTATTAGCGGAATGTCTTGTACGTAAGTAAATCATAGGAAACTTTTTCTTAGAAATCAGTTTGGTTTCCTTTAGCAAAATATCTTATACGAAGTAAATCATGGGAAATTACAAACATCCAATAGTGTTTTTTTTTATAGAATGTCTTGTAGCTAAATAAATCACATGAAACCACGAAACCATCATGGTTTCTTTTCTGTAAAATGCCATGTAGCTAAGTAAATCATAGGAAACTACGAAGGTTTTCTGGAAACTATTGTGGTTTCCTTTAATAGAATACTCTATAGCTAAGTAAATTACAGGAAACTAAGAAAGTTTCTTGGAAACCATTATGGTTTCTATTTTGTAGAATGTCTTCTAGCTAAGTAAATCACAAGTAACCACGAAAGCTTCCTAATAACCATTGTAGTTTCTTTTTCAAATCACAGGAAACAATAAAAGTTTCTTAGAAACTATTGTGGTTTTTTTTTTCGCAGAATGCCATGTAACGAAAATTGGATAAGGCATTGAACAGAACGCTGGAGAATATGATCAAATTCTCAAATTAAATAATTATATTTTTGAAGTAAAAGCAACAGAAATATATATTGGTTACTAATTATTAGAAGCCTATTTGGTTTTTAGATGCTGTCAACTGGTTTCCAGTAATCTAATTTGTTTCTACTAATCAATAATGAATTAATTAAATAGTTCTATTATTTATGATAGAAACTAATTTAGTTTTTAGTTTTTATTAACTAAATAGTTATGATATTTATGGTGGAACCAATATGGCTACTGGTTTTTGGTTTCTAATTTCCAAAAATCAATTAGCTTATGGTTTCTAATAATAAATTAGTAATTGGTTTTAAAAGTGATTAGCTACAAGATTATTATGTTAGAAAAACACTCTATTTCTTATTTCACGAGAAAGAAATCATGTAATTAATTATTCACTATGGATGGAATATATTTTGCTATGCAATTCTAGAATATATATCATGTATTTTATTTTTAAGACCCAACATTGGATTAAGTATAAAATTGTCATTGCCTAAAAATATTCCCTTATAGAATTAGATGTAAACCAATTATCAAGAAAACATAATCCATTTCTAAGAATAAAGACTAGGCAGTGGATGAATTATACGAAAACAAGCTAACTTATTTTTCTACTTAATTGTTATTGAGCAATTTTATGAGCAATTTTATCGAGCATTTGGTGTACAACAATCACAACTTCTAGTGATTCTACATAATGTCATCAAGCACTTGCCTACTTCAAGGAAAAAATAGATTCTTTTACTGTATCCAAATTATATTCCACCTTTCATTTTTTTGTCCTTTTTTCCTGTTTAGCTAGATAATCAAAAATATAAAAAATAAAAAACGATCTATAAAGACAGAGTAATAGAGAGAGTACGTAAATGAGAACCCAAATTCTATGGTCTTTTGCACCAATTGAATTTGCAGGGAAAAGTATTATAGTAAATAAATACTCCAAAGAGAGCTTTCTCTTTTTTTTTTTTTCCAACCAAGGTTAATCTACCATTAGAAATATCACATTACTGATGAACTTAATTATCGGATTTGAGGAAGACGAAGAAAAGTGAGTCATTATCATCAGGATTGGAATCGTCACTTGATTCGAGCAAAATAGCAATCAACGTTGAGATTGGAGCGAGTCAGCCTGGTGACAAGTGAGTTGTATCGCTTCGAAACGATGCGACATCATGAAATCAGAGATGGAGTTGAAGAGTAGAAGAAATCCTAGGTGTTTTAGATAAGTTGGTGTTGTTCTGAAACGTACCGTACGAGAGTATGTAATCCTAAAAGCATCGTATTTATGGAATTAATAATATCGTACTGCGTGTTAAAATCCCTTTTTTCTACCTCAATATTTTTTATTTTTTATTTTTGAAAGGACAATATTCTTGTCTTCACGCTTTTCATACTTCCAGAGCAAAAAAAAAAAAAAAAAAAAAAAAGTTAATATCACTTAAGGTCTTCAAACTTTACATGATGTCTTAATTAGGTCCTCATTCTTTTTTTTTTTTTTTTCCCTTTTTTTTTAAGCTTTTGACTCCGTTTTTTACATTTTGTATCACTTAAGTCTTTTTAACGCTTCTGTTAGAACTAATAATTAAACATGAAGTGGAGAGCATGTAATCTCTCTCTTTAAGGGATAATAGTTGGAAAAAAAAAAATCCTGAAAACAAAAAGAAAAAGACCCATTATACATCGATAGAAGAATATACATCAAATCCATAATTGCTCATCAACATGGATTTGTGAGTGATCATATCACAAGAACTGGGCCATAGTATCACGCTGACTGGGAACTGAGAGTGGGTGTATTCGGAGGATTTGGTGTGGGACTGTGGTGGCCGAAAATGAGAATAATAACATAAAAAGAAGAAAAGTGAAATCAAGTGGGTGTAAAATCTAAGCGTTCCATTTCGCTCTCTTTTTTGCGTGATGTCTGATCTGGGAGTGAGTATAATCGGAGGACAAAATGTTGATCTTAGTTTGTGAGTTGGTGGGTTGTATATTATAGTCGATAAAATGAAGAAACAAAAGAGGAAAATCGGGAAGGCCATGCATACTGAGGTTTTTATAATAACACACGCATCTTCTCTCTCGCTCTGTCTTCACTGTTCAGGGAATCCATGGGACCTTAGAAAAACGAAATAAGACAATGACTAACAAATGGCTCCATGCGCATGCGTACTAGTTTTGTGCATAGAGATGTCATGCACCTGCATACCTTGGTTTGTCACTATGCTCGGCTTTCTTGAATTTATCGTATGCATAACCTTCCTATATTTGAAACTTTATATATATATATATGTATATATTTTCTGAAACTTGCTAATATCAGTTCAATGGTAAAGGTTTAATGCATCTGATTTCTCCAATTCAATTTTGTTTGGAGATTTGGGGTATATGTATTGTTATTCTGCATATGTGCAGATTGATAGAAGTGGGAAAGATCCCTATGTTGAGGTTTTTGAGATCGTGACTCGTACGCAAGGAATAAGACAACGATGATATCGCCCTGAAGTATTTGTCCTATGTGCTCTTCTTCCATGTCGCATATTCCTCTGTTTACCCGCTCAAGTATGAGCGTCACAAGAGCTGGATTCTCTCTTTACTCTCACAAGCTGTAGTGTCTATATGTTTGGTAGGTTCTTTCTGTCATTCCTTGAACTTGTTTTAACACATTGAAAAATACTAGGAACAAAGTAGTGCAGAAATAGAAGAAGATTTGATTTAGAACCATGAGTTATAAAACAAGGACGAGTGGACCTATCTCAGAAATTATGGTCTTTGGTTGACATGGATATGGATTTCGTATTTCTCATAGTTTATTTGACTTGGATATTCATTTTTCTTTTAAGCTCTGTTCGGGAACCTAGATTTTCAGAGGAAAAGAAAAAAAAATTACAAAAGATTTTTTCTTTTATTTGGATTCAAATAAAAACGACGGAATTTTTTTTAAAAAAAGTAAAATTAAATTTGATTTTTTAGTATATCAAATGTGTTGGATTTTTAAAAAGAAAGAAAAAATTACAAAAGATTCTATTCTTTTACGTAGATTCAAATAAAATAAAAAATGATAGAAATTTTTTTTTAAAAGAAACAATAGATTTAATGTGATGTTTTAATATATCAAATTTGAACACATTAATTAATAAAGTCAAAAATTTTAAAATAAAATTCTATAAAATTATGGGAAAAATATTTTTTTCTTTCTTTTTGTTTGACTTTTTTCTCTGGATTTTTTCTCTACCAAAATCTAGTTTCCAAATGGAGCATTAACATGTCCCGTCTCTTTGAAGTTGTACTCGAATTTGCGTAAAACACAGAGTGTCTTGTTTTGAAATATAAGAAAGTACCCTTTCATCTATTATTGTCTAATCATAAACCACGCAAATACTTCGGGTCAAACAAAGTTACTGATGAAAAGGTGTTTGAACGCATTTCATGTAAAGGATTTTACCAACATGGAGTTCATAGCCAGAAAAAGACATAAACAATACCAAATTCCTCTTTCATTACCACAGACCAAACTACTTGTTAACTGTCCCAGCAAAAATAAAAGGGGGAAAAAAAAAAAAACACTACTTGTTAACGATGAAACCTAAGTTGAAAAGCCCTCATTCTTTTGGGTGCAAACGGAAGGTGAAAGCAGTAATTTATCTTCATTATAGTTCTCACAAAAAAACATTTTAAAACTCTCTAAGGTTCGATACCCCCATAGTTAGTAATAGCTAACAAACAACTAAACGTCTCCATTGTTGCTAGTGTCTTTGGGATGAATTGGGGAGTATTTGTTCATGAGATGCGTCAATTCGGCATTGATGAACTCCTTCTCCAGCTCTAACTCTTCTTCCCAATGTCGCCTCCTCATGTCATTGAACTTCTCTTCATGAGCTTTCATTAGCTTCTCCCTCTCCTCCACATAATCCTCCATCTCTTTGTCTTGGGATTTGATGAACTTAGAAAATACAAGCGGATAGATTACCTCCTCTTTATTCTCTTCTTGCTGCATTTTGGTCCTTTGTCTTACGATACGATTTTCCTCCATTGTCTTGCGCAGCTTCTGTGAAACAATCTCAAAAGATTCTTCAAGTGCTTTAGAATGCTTTTTTTCTTCGCCTAATTTGTCCTTGTAATATCCAAGTTGTTGGTTGTCCTCACCCATTTGCTGGATTTGGTTCACAACCATATCATGATACGATCTCGTGTCATACTTCAGCATAGACTTGCCTACTCATTTGGAAAAAAGAAAAAAAAAATTAGAACTTTGCATATTGTATTAGAAGATTAAATGTAATACCGAAACTTTGTTTAAAACATTTTGATCAAAAAGAACGACTAAAACCCATGATAAGAATGAAGCAAAATCCAAAAAGCAAGCAAGAGAGAGAGTAGACACGACACCTTGTGAATGCTGGTTAAATTCGTTCAAGTCTTCTTTCACAGCCAAGAAACCATAAAGAAGACGCTAACCCGAAAAAAAAGCACGAACTCTGTAAGTAAAAGAAAGTGGCACGTTAACAATGAGTTAACCTTGTCGTTTTCATCTTGTTCAAGTTTTGTGTTCATGATGATGACCATGGGAGGCCAGACTATCTCATGGTGTCATGAGTGGCTGCAAGCCTTGGTACCAGTGAATGGCGCCAGGACCACCACGGCAGGCAGGACAATGCCATTCCCTTTTGGGATCATTAATCTCACTAACGTTCAGTCCATCCATAATCCGAAAGAATTTGGCAAAACATTTCGACTTCTTGAGAGTGTCATGGCTCTTTTCGCTTTAACAGCTCTTCATCAGAGTAGTCCTCGGTAGCCTCAAAGTCGTCATCGTCGCCATCATCATCATCAACATCATCATTGTTGTTTGCTTGGGGTGTACCCTGAGGGTGTTGGGAAGCAGCAGCAGCAGCTCTAGATTGCCAGTTCCATCCACGCTGTAGAGGAGGAGTAACTAGGGGTTGCGGTTAGGGGTGGGGGGGCCTTATAGCCACTGTCAAAGTGCCTAGTAGGAGGTCTTTTTTGGAGAAGGAGCAGCTGCAACTTTGTAGGATTATTGTTTTGAGGAAGCCACTGTTTTGCAGCAGTGCTTCCAGCTCTGCTCTTGGATTTCCTGGCAATGACCTCCCTAACCTACTTCATCCTGTTGAGAATCATGAGTAACGTCCGCAAGGCCATGACTCATTATGATGATAATGATGATTACCCATGCACGGTAGCAGTAGCACGGGGTGAAAGGCTTTCTGTCTGCTCTCCTTCTCGAACTCTTTTTTTGGAAACCTTCTCTTTCTGATGAAACATCAATATATTCACTCAGTCTCCCAACTTCAATTCCCAAACATAGAAAAAAAAAAAATCTCTAAAATCCTAAAACCACATGAACATGTAACTGTTTATAGACAAACGCTTTTACATGAAGTCTCAAAACGTTTACAATAACTTGCATCAAATCCAGACTAATATTTAAAATAAATATAGTGTTGATGTAAACATGAAATGATGAAATCATTCAGTCATTTATAATACCTCTGGAGAGAAGAGGAGAGGAGACGTTGAGAGAGAGAGACTTGAGGCTTGAGACCAGACCGAGTGAAGAAAAGTGAGTGAGAGTGAGAGAAAAAATGGCGTGGAAAGGACGCCAACTGAAGACGTACCTTTGTTTTTTTTTTTTTGGCAGCGTACCCTTTCTATTATGATTATTGGTCTTCGGACTCCAAATTATTTATCAGAACCCATTTTCATTTTCGTTTTTAATTCTCTTATTCTCATAATAAATCAATTTCTTTCCTTAAATCAAATTATTGTCGTTTTCCCAATCAACGACCAAACCACTCATTATCGTCAGAGCCCAGGGGAGTGCCAACTTCCAAGCATGAAGCAAATACTCTGAGATTATTATTATTATTATTTTTTTTCTTTTTTTGCCCTAGAAAGCAATACTTTGAGTTAATGTTTGGTTTGATGAATACACCATTTTGAAAATCCCTATATAAAGTATACTCCTTTGATTGGTTAAATAAAAAGACATAAAAGTGGCTTGGTATGGAGTCGTTTGGTATGGGTCAATGTTGGGGTGGGAACGGGGAGATTCCCGTGATTGGCAAAGGGTAATGAGTTTTTCGGAACTCAGGTAAGTGACCACGATGGGGTTCACTTTACTGGACAAAGGGGTAATCTGGAAGCAACATATATAGGTGGATTTTAAATATTCGGCAATATAAAAACAATAGGTCCCTTGCTCGATTTTTTTGCACAATCAACTTTAAAGCCAACCCAGAATTTTGGTTCCTCTGTCTCTAACTTCATTTTTATTTTCTTTCTTCTTCTACCTTTCATTTTTCTCCGGTTTTTGTATTTTTTTTTTCTTTTTCCTTTTATTCTGAATTTTTTTTTCTTCTAGGAATTCGCTTTGGGAAAATCAATCTGACATTGAAAAATAGATATGTGCCGATGTGGTCTCTGCTCTAATTAATGATGTTGTTGAACAGAGAAGGCATAACTCAATCCGAATCTGCCATTGTTGTGAATAAGTGAGGTTGCAGAGAGGAAAAAGCTGGTGAGCAAGAACAGGTTTGTATAAATTACTTTCTTTTTTTCAAAAAATAAAATAAAAAGGCAAGTGAAATATGGATATTGGACTAGCGTGAGAGAGCAAATGCAGTATTGCCCCTGTAACTTGAGTTACTGCTTGTGTCTTCAATAGAGAACAATTCTGTCAAAAAAAAAAAAGTTTTTTTTCTCTTAATTTTTAGGTGTTTCTATTTTTTTGTTCATTTAAAAAAGGGCGCGTCTACGTAGGGGTGCCCCTACGTAGGGCTTTGTCTATTCACCGTTGGATGAAATCTGTATATAAATAGATTCTCCACAGATTCCCGTTATTCCCCACAGATTCCCATCCAACGATAATTAAGGCATGACCCTACGTAAGGATGCTCCTACCGTAGCCATCCCCTTTAAAAAAATATGAAAAACATGTTCATCTTTTATTTTCTAATTATAATATAAATAAATAAACTGTATTAAGTCAATTTGGGTAAAAAGATAACGTGATATAGGGTAACATATATAATTAGAAAACATTAAACTTATAATAATAGTAACTACTCTTGAATTATATTTATTAGACCACTTTGATTCTTGAATTTTTAACTTACATAATAATAATCCTTGAATTATACGATTGTTACAATAATGACCCATATATTACAACCTAATAGTCACGGACAAAGCATGTAATTGGGCATTATTTATTTTTTTGAGTCAGAATCTCGTTTTCAGTCATAATTACCATTTACCGAACTATATGTTTTGTGCATGACTCATTTCTGTTAAAAGTTTAATAGTTTGTGGAAGAAATGTTCATTGTTGCAATAATCGCATGAGTCTTGATAATATACAGTGTAAGTTGAAAATTCAGAGTCTCATTCTTGATTATAGTTACCAAACTGTGTACTTTGTAATAATTTTTTTTATGAAATATTTAAGTTTTAACAAAATAATTATTATTGTAATAACTACATAATTCAATAATTATTACTATGTAAGTAAGCTAAAAATTAGAGTAGCAAAATAACATAATGAGTATACATTACTATTATTAACCCTATTTGGAATTATACTTTTGTTTCAATTTTGAACAATTAGTCACTTCAAACATAAATTATCATTTGATCTCGCACGAGTACGGTGTTCATGGATGGATTTGGTCTGTTTGTAAGCACATTCTAAATCAACTACTTGGTTTTCGTTTAGTTTATCAGCTCTACCTAAATCGACCAAAGTTAATTTTTTTTTTTTTTTTCTATATATGCTTTTCTTTCTAAAAATGAAGCTCCACTGCTCTCACAGAGACCGGCGAGAGAGTTCTTTCTCTTTCTCCAACCTCTCCTCTTCCTCCCTGATCTCTTGTGAGGATGAAAGATTTTTTCAATTTTTGTTTATTTTTATATTAAGTCTAGATGTAGATCGGGTTTATAGTACCACATTTTGTGTGAATATTAAATCCGTTTAACAGATCTATCTGGGATTTTTTTCTTTGATTTAGATTTATTAGGCGGATGAGTTATTTTTCTTTTCAACAACTGTGGATCTCAATTGGCGTTAGAATCATATAATCTACCCCACCAAGAACGCAATCTAAGAGCATGTGTTGAAGGAAATAGTTTGTTAGTGACTTTTGTTATCTTCTTCTCTTGGAGAATTATGGTAGCCACAAATTTAGCTGTTTTTATATTTGTGATCCACTTTTCATCTCATTTTTTTTTTGAGAAGTTTGAAATTGTAGTCCTTATGTTTGTACTGTAATTGAAGTTTTTTTACTTCGAGCAAATTATTATTATTATATTTTTTAAGGAGCCCGTTTTTCTTTTTTTTTTTTAAAAAAAAAAAAGAAAGAAAAAAGGCTAAAGCTAAGCTAATCTAATATATTTCATTTTTTGCACTTGAAAAGCTACTTTAAAAAAAAAAAAATGAGGCCTCTGCAGTAACAGAGTAATTCTGGAGGAAAATTGAAAACTCTTTATGTTACTTATGTCCATTAAGTTTTTAAGATTTAACATTTCATTATGCAAGCTCCCAAGAGATTATTTAGTATTACTATAGGATAGCAAAGCTAGCAAAATTCGTAGCAAGTAGCAACCACTTTCTTAACCAAATTGGCAAAACCAAAAGAGAGAGTCACCTGAGGGACTTTTAGGACTGAGGTTTCTAATCAGTACTCAGTCATAGACCCTCACCGGCTCGCTCCAGCTCCGGCTCTCCCGTCTCCAATCTTGAATTTTGTTCTTGTTTTGGGGTTTTGCTTGTTCACACTCTCGTGGGTAATGGAGTCAACAACGACGCCATCTTGGGAGGACGACGAATGGGAGCTCTGCAACGACGATGGCTTCGTCTACAAGCGGAGGAGGACGAGGAACGAGCTTGGCCCATCTAGCGATGCGGGCCCGGCTCAGCCCGGTTCCGGTCCGGATCCCGAGGCGCAGGAGATGGGTCGGAGAGAACGGAAGAGGAAAACGCTGCTGAAGCTCAAGGCTCAGTACCAGAGGGAAATTGACCAGTGGGAGTATTTATCGAACACCTTGCGTGCAATGGAGGAGACTACACTTCAGCTCCAACAAAGACGACGGCAGACGGTGCCTCCGGACTCTTCACCGTTACTAGAGGTTCCCCGGACGGAGTCCGTTTGTGGGTCACTCGTCGACGACCTTCTCTTGCAGGTAAAATTGAGAACTTCTTACTTGTCCAAGAAATTGGAATTTGGGGTTTTAGGTTTTGCTTTACCAGGGCATTTTGAGAAGACGAAGAGTCCGATGAATTATGGCCAATTGGACCATTTGGGACTCAGTTGACCTAAGATTTTGTTTGCTTTGGATAATGTTTATGGAAAAATTTGAACTTTTATATTTTGTCTAGGCTATTGTTTTGAATTATGATTCTAGGGTTATGTTTAAGATTGATGCTGGTGATTTTATGATATCTTCACACTTTTTTTTTTTTAAATTAAGAAACCTTACCAATTACTAAGGTCTGGGTTTATTTTAGTGAAGTTGGTTTCACCGAATCTTGCCTTTGGATCAGGAGAGGAAAAGCCTAATAAGAAAATTGAACCAAATTCTTCAATATTTGGTTATGCATTGTTTCTTAAAAATAGAAACGGCCCCTAAAACCGAAGCAATGGTTTTACATATCTAAGTTATTCAAATTTCAACCCATTTTTGTTTTGGTTGCATGTTGGTTTTTAATATTTGAGTTAAGGAACTGGAAAGAAGTAAGGTTGTGGGCAGTTGTTGCCTAATTGTTATCTTCACTATGCAGGTGGAAGCCCAGGAAGCAATTATTAGAGATGCTTCAAATCTGTGTGATGTAGCAGAAGCTATGAGTAATGCGCATGAAGAAGAGGCAAATCAGTCTTTAATCGATCTCCCGATATGGGCTTTACCAGCTTCACCACGTGAGCTTCTAGCATCGCTTTGTGATCAGTGAGTTTTTATTCTTCAGGATAATTTTGCACGTCTCTTGAATGAAACAGTGACGGTCTCTTTCACTGGCTTTTGGTGATCCCTACCGAAAAAAGTAATCTCATTGTTTGAAATTTATTGTAATTTGTTGTCATGTAGAATTTCTTTTTTCTTTGCTAGCCATTTGATTTAGTGGAAAGTTCTGTAAGTAATCTAAGCATGTAACGAGGGTAAGAAAATTGTGCTACTTGAACTGTGCGTTGTTTCCGAGTATGCCGTGTGCCATGCTGTAATTCCTCCTATCCCTGGCCTGTGCTATTTGACTGTGTATAGTTTTCTTCATCTCAAACAGCTTGTCATCAAATTTCCTCATTATGTTTGCACTCAACCTTATCTAAGATGCGTGCAATGAGAAACTGAATGTAGCTTATACAAAGAGGGTGCATCTTGAAAGTTGTATTTGGAGGGAGTGGTGATTTTATATATTCTTATGCTCGTAAGAGGTTACTTTGATTACTGCTACTGGCACTGGTCATGTTCAGAGGTGAGTTGTTGAGACCTGAGAATAGTAATACCTTAGTATCATACCAAAGGCTTGTTATTCCAGTCAATATTTTGGCATGGTCGCACTATAAAGCAAGTTTACAGTCGCTGGAATTGACGTGCAGGAATGCTTGTATTAATAATTCGATTTATTTGTCGCTTTAGAAATAAAATTCATTTTTAGAATATGTATTGTTACTAGTTAAATTGATTGGTTGTACTACAATGACACTTGACTATTATGCTCGCCATTTATCTGTGTTTCTGTTTGGTTTTCCATTGAATGCCATAGGCCATAGCTAGAATCTTTGAGAAGAGGGCGTCCAAAACGTGCCATTGCTTCAATTACTTGACTGAATGCAACCACCCATAAAGTGAGAGGGAACATTAAATGAGAAGCATATTCCAATATCCATGCTTTAAAGAATTGCGTACCACCAAAACCAATGTGGATACTACATACGCAGATCCAAACGTGCCCACATTGAATCAAAGTACTTTATACAAGCTCAAAACATCTTCCACTACTAAAGTGGAAAAAAAAAAAAAGAAAAAATATGGCCCAAACGAGCATGCGATGAATATGAATGGAGACGACTAAATTAGTTGAACCTTTGTATTTGAACTATTCTCTAATTTCGAAGGGTTGTGAGATCAACCTCATTTAGTAGCGAGGGAACGACTTCAATTGGTACAATTATAAAGCCAGCTTTCTGGCACGCATCCTCCAATAGCTTCACTTGAGCAGGACCATCAGGGCAGAAGACAGCCACAGCTCCCCCACTACCTGTAAATTTTGATGCTGCGCCTACCCTTCGGGCTACTTCCACCATTTCCAAGTTTAAAGCACCAAGCACTTCATCACCAAACATTCTCCTGTACAATATCCAAATACCACGTTTTAAGAGAAGTTTATGCACATAAAAAATTCTAATCTGAAGAATCACAAAATAAAAAATCCCAGTGCAAACCTACATGTCCTGTTTTTTCACTAATGCTGCTGACAAAAGTTTCTTGTTTTCTTTTCTTCCCATTTTTCACAATGAGTGACATTAATGGTTTCCCTTTTCATAGCGGACAGAATGAGAATGACTATCACAAGCCAAAGTTTAGAGACACTTATTTGCATATATTGTAAAGCTCCTCAAAAGAAACAGCATTTTTCAAACTAATTGCATAAAAGGCAGCCCAAATAGAAGTGGTGCCAAGACAGAAAAGCGTACAAGGGACAGAGTTGGATAATCTTAAGTAAGAGTAACCTGTTAGTGCTGCTAGCATACGATCTAACCCTGTCAAAAGCATATATATATATATATATATATATATTACCTTCTAAGATCAAAATTGCGGTTCATCAGAGTCTTGAGTTTGGTGTAGTCCTTTTCAAGTAATGCAGCCCTTCCCTCCTCAGCGGCATTTGCAACCTCTTTCATTGTTGATATTATTAACTCATCACCATTGAGCCACCTTTGCCGAACTGTGCTATGTACCTGCACGTGTGTTAATCCTACAATTACACACCAAGAAAGTGAGGAAATCCATACCTCTAAACCACAAAGATATATTCTAACCTTCCCAGAATCACTTGGATTCTCAGCATAAATGAGATGGAGAGGAGGGAGGAGTCTGATGTCCATGGGTGTATAAATACCATGCCCCAAATTATCCATATGTTCCTTGCTAAAATCCTAACAAAAACAAAAGCAGGAAAGTAAAGCTGTTACATTTAGAGATCACTTGATGCACGCGGGCACATGTCGAAATCTCGAACAAACAAAACATACCATGTAAACAAGGCCCCCATAAACCTGGGCAACTCGATCCTGGAGACCAGCAACAATTCCCAGCTCTTTCTCTGCATTGAGGATAAGTTGAGGGCGAACCTCCACTTTGATCAACTGCCTAAGCTTGTAGAAGTCAAGAAGGCAGCTCAGGGCAGCACATACAATAGCACTAGAACCCGAAAGTCCTGCCTGAAACATGTGATGTGACACATTAGTGGCAAGTCTCTTAGTTCATTTAAAATGCATTTATAAGGACAATAGCCCCAAACCCACATCCCAATCTAAGATATCCATATAAATGGTTAAGAAGTAAGAACAATTGCCTCAGTCCAAATTGTTCTTTGCACAAATAAAATAACAAGTATGGTGGCAAACAATAAGAGAGAATTATAATTGGATAAGTGGTAGTTAAGGTATGTATTACCTGGCGTGGGATATTAGTATCATATGAGAGAGTGAAATTTCCACCATGAAGATCAATGTTGTTGTCTTTGCAATAGTTACGAAAAACTTTACAAATTGCCATAAGAAGTCGTACACCTCCATAATAGCCTTCACTGTCCAGTCGATGCACCTTTCCCAAAAAAAAAAAAAAAAAGGTTCATAAACAAAGAAAATACGGATCTCAGATCAAATACGTCAATCAAACACATTGCAAAAAGAGAAAGTACCAAGTGGTCGAGAGATCTAAAGTTGACGAGATCGTGGGTCGGGTGGGGCTTGATCATCAATTCATCGGAGGGCTCTAATCGGACGGAGGCCCAGAAGTTGCCGAGCGAGAAAGAGATGGCTCGGCCGAAGTAGACATCGCTGGGGTTACCCAGAAGGCCCACCCTCGCGTACGCCTTGTGCTCGATCGTTGACTCAGCCATTAACAATTCCTCTCGCTCTTTCGTTTCTTCCGAGTTCGTATACTGACTGACTCACTCGTCTTCCCGGCTCAGTTCTGACTCACCGAGTTGCCGACTGCCAAGTTAGCTTATTTTTTTATATATACTATATATATATAGTATCATAAACTAGTAAGGAATGATACGTAAGATCCATGTATACTGATCTATGGCTTCATCTTATGATCTTATCTGGAAGAGTGAGTAAGTCTCGAATTCACGTCCATCTCGCCACGTCAGCTACAGCCACGTGTCTTCTTTCTTTTTGGCTTTTACACTTGCACGCACGTTATTTATAAATAAAATAATTGTAACTGAAACGATTAAGCAGGGTCGGCCCCCGTATTTACGTGTAAATTATTTATGGTATTGCTCCTCAAATTTCAGAAGTGAAAATGTCAATCAAGCACTAATTCATGTTTAGCGCTAAACAAAACAATGCTTCATAAAAGCAAAACTTGGACGTGTTACTAGTAATTAGTTAATAATGGTGTATGACAATTAGAACAACATTCGAAAGTATTTTGAAGAGCATTAAGTAATTCTTTCTAAATTTCTTAAACCATTTATCGTCTTACCAAGTTTCCATAAACACTCGAAAATATTGGGGGGAGAAAAAGGGAAAGGGGTAAATTTGCAAGGTAATCTGAGAAGGGTCTGAATAAATCATAATGTAAAGTCAACTTAAAAGGATTATAAGTTAGTTCCAGAATTCAAGCATAGCAAACTTGCAAAATAACTGTACAGTTCAACAACAAATGTACAAGGTGAGAACCAGGAGGAGGGGAGGGAGGCAATGCATTGAAAGTAAGAGAAAAAGTAAATTCAAAAGCACCATTATTCTTCCTCATCTTCATCATCTTCTGGAAGCCCGACATCGTCACCAATACCATCTAGCAATTTGTCCAGATCCTCCCCTAACTCCAATAGCCTTGCACTTAGTTTTTCCACTCTGCTCTGTTCTTGCCCAAGGCACACCAGCAAATCATTCAGTTCTGCTTCACTCTCCTTCTGAGCTTCCTCCTTTGCTTCAGCCTTTATTGCCTTGATATCTGGAATGGTTGAAGACCCTCCACTTTTCAGCGCTTTCACTTCCTGTTCCAAATGGAAGTTGGCCTGTTCAAGACTGTTGTAAGCATCGGATAAGCTCTTCAAATCAGATTCCATCTTCGCAGCTAAATTCCGATACGTGGATGCCTCTGACTCAGTCTTGGCTTTCTCCGTTTTGAGCAACTCCAACCGCTGAAATGCTTCTTTAAGTTCTCGTTTGAGCGTCTCTACTTGGACCCTGTCTGAGGCTCCACCCACTCTCGTCTCAGATTGGGAATGACTGCCCCCACCAGTTTTTGCCAAGTCCTCGGCCAAAATCGCATTCCGGCCAAGTAGATCCTAGAAGAAAGAAGAAAGAAACTTCAAAACATATCTATTCTCGGAGAATGATTTAAAAAAAAAAAAAAAGGAAGAAGAAGAAGAAGAATCATACCTGTATCTCAGTGCATTGCTTCTCTACAAATGCTTTCAGCCGCTTGATGTACTCCACATCACTTTCCCCACTCTTCTGTTCCAGTTCAGCAGGCACCACAGCCACCTTGCTCTTTGGATGACTGTAAACATCTACAATTGTTTCCCTAATATCCGCCTCCAACCTCTTGACCAGGGTCACAAAAAGGGCGTCAAAGATTGACAACATAATGGGATGATCTTCATTTTTCCCATCAGGCAAATAGTTCTCATCAACATCTTCAATCTCTGCCACACTAGCAGCAGTAGATCTTGTAAGTGGTTTACGGGGCTGAGCGGAGCTTGCAGAAGCAAAATGGTAGCTGTTTTGCATCTCATCGAACTTTAAAAAGTATGATGTAAGCCCAACTTTCTGACTTATTGTATCAACTAGTGAGAAAGCATCTTTACCACCCTCCGGTGATTTATTGTAGATGACACATTCTCCCAAAATAACAGCAGCCAACCCCCTTGTGGACACTGATTCAGATTCATTTGCCAACAACTCAAGCAAATGAGTAAGGTGGGCACGTGAATCTAGGAAACAGTCCACTGCAATTGGGCAGTCTGCGAGCCAGGTGACAAGCAATTTCAAAATAATTGGTTGAACATATGAGTTCTTAGCTGTATTAGACTTTCCATCTCTGTTTTTCATGGACGAGGCAAGAGCCAAGTATTTTACCATGCGATGCATAAGTGGTTCAGGAGTACCTAAGGATGGCATGGGTGCCTCAATTTCAATTCTTAAAACCTGTAACACATCTCGAAAGATCATAATATTAAAATGAGGTCATTTTCTTGCAAGAAAGATTATTTTGGAAAACAAGTCCAACGGAGAAAGAAAGTGTCATAAATTTCCCTTGGGTTCTTTCTACCAAGTATTAGGTAATATTTACAGGGCACAGAACCAATGGTAATTCTGGCCACCTATACATTAATTTACAGTTCAGAGACA
The DNA here is from genome assembly GCA_002914845.1 of Trema orientale. Lineage (NCBI taxonomy): Eukaryota > Viridiplantae > Streptophyta > Magnoliopsida > Rosales > Cannabaceae > Trema > Trema orientale. The sequence goes on along the minus strand of JXTC01000532.1, from coordinate 182,721 downwards.
CATAGTTAATTTAAAATCCAAAAAAAGTGAAACTAAAAGGTGAAGAGCACAGACGAAGAAACAGTTAGAAAAGTCTACTAGTACGGATAACAAAGTAATTGCATACCCTTTCCTTGCACTGGATATTGCCCTTGAGTACATGCGAAAGAACACTAGCAGCTCTGCAGCAAGTCTGCACTTCAAAATATGAGCCAAATGAACAGACTTTTCAGTCCTCTAAAATTTGTTATGCCAGTGAATTATTGAATTACCTCAAGATCTCCATCATTTTCACTCAAAGTAAGACCTCGTAGCAGCATGCTGCAGTGGAATTACACTTTACTAGATTAATCACTGAAAGCAGCTTTGCAAGCTAAAAAGGCATAATGAAAATAATACAGCAAATCGCTATTCAGACTGCATTTTGATTAAACAAACCTTCCAAATGACATGTTCACATCCTCCTCAATAGGAGCATGAGTCACGGAGTACGGTTGAGGAATTAACGTGGATGCCAACATTGCTTGTCCATCAGCATTTCCCTGATAAAAATGAATTCAGTAAAACATACAAAACAAGGCTTAGTGGAAAACTCAATGATACACAACCAGCCACAATAAACTCCTGTATGTGGAATGATGCATTATCAACCTCACAAAAGCTTTTGAAAACATAATCAGCTGCAACAAACTCTTGTGTACTGGAAGTCCTCAAGATTATCCGCAAAATTGAATTCAAAGCAGGTTCTTCCGGTCCTTCACCGAGACTTTTACTTGCAAGGGCATCAAGATTTTTGGGATGTCCACGAATAAGGTCACCAATGGATCGCAATGCCTGAAAAGTTAATAAACTTTTGAATATGCATAACTCTTCCAAGTGCTTCACGAACAAATGGAAGCCTATCAAACCTTCACTGAATTAGTGTTTACAGTTTTAGTCTATCAAACCTTCACTGAATTAAGAGGGCAAGCAAAAGATGCTTGCTTACACAGTTACAGTTTGTAAATACATGGTACTGCTAGCATAAGAACTAGCGTGTACAAGAAATAGAGAGGGCAACTGAGAATATTAAGAACCAGTATAATTATCTTACCGAACATCGAACAGCAACAGGTGCCCACTGACTTTCAACACCCACCATCAGAAGATGGTCCAATACTTTTTTCTGGGTCAATTCAACAAATTATAGAATTAGATTCATCAAATAGTTTTTCTGAGGCACTAAGGACAGCAAACAATAGTTTCATAACAAACCTGAACAAGGGTTGTTTTATTTGTCAACCTATTTGCATCTTTCCCAGGATCAGCCTCCGAGCCTCCCACAATTAATAAATTAATGGTTTCTAACACGCTGAGTAAATTAATCGTCTACTGGCATGGTGTTTGTTTCATGACAATAAGAAAATACCAGTAAGCTTTTGAGCAACAGAAATACAAACACTACAAGTTACAAACACTTCAGAACCTAACCTTTTGTTGAGTGAAACTGTAAGTAATTCCTCGTAGCTTCAAAATTGACAATAAGGGATCAAAGCCCATCGTCTCCCTCAACAGTATCTGAACAAATGTATAGGTATATATAAAATATATATTAAGATATAGTTAACAGAAAGATATTCAGTGAATAACAATGGAAGCAATATGAGCCACAGACCTGATTGGATGCATTGTTACGGAGAAGATTGTTTAACAATTCAAGACAGTCCTGAGCAAAAAAGATACATTTTAATACCACTACACCCACGAAAAAGGGGGGAGAGGCGGCGGGGAAGGAAGGAAGAAGTTACATCTCTAACTATTTTTACACAAAACTTCGAACAGAAAAATATAAACAGGCAAAAAAATTTTCAACTCAAATGTTATGAATTGGCCATTGCTCATCATGTAGGCATGGTGACATAACCACAAATGTGTCCTTTCAAAGCTTCTCTTGGATAAAATATGTCATTATGTACAAGTGTAAAACCTTGGAGAGCAAAAACATGATCATAATTAGAATAACTTCTATCTATGTTCTAACCCGATGAATTAGTAAGTCGGTGATCAGCAACTTAACAGCTTAAAAATATGAAACAAAAAGCATAAAAGAAAATGATTGTAAATAGAAAATATAGGAAATCTAAAGCACATGAGTATCCATTATCAAATTCCATGGTGAAACTATAACATATAAATAAATGTCATAAATGCACGATGCACAATCAAGTTGAGTAAAGTATCTGTATAACGTGAGTCACAATCAATTACCTGCACAACAACTCCACCATCTGATCCTCCTTCCTCTTTAATAATACTAAAAATTTTTTCAAACGCACCTTCAAAGACCACAATTTTTTGAATTTCCTGGAGTCATAATAATTTCATCAGTATGCATTAAGTTCAAGCAAATTTTTCAATAAGTGGTGCAGCAAAATGAGCTGATAAAGAATTAGATACAACCATGACCATGTGACATAAAGCTTACCTCAGCTTCACGGGTCAAGTAAGTAAGAAGTAGTAAAGCCTCATTTCGTATAACCTAGAAGGAAAATCACACTTAATATGTAGTAACAGTAGTATTGAAAAGGAAAAAAAAAAAGAAAAGAATGAGAGTACAAATAGAACTCAGAAGAATCCGTCAAAGTTAACCAATAAGGTTCCAAGAGCAAAACTTTTAAGGGGCTTCAATAACTTCTTCTTGTATAAAGGTGGTGCACAACTAGTAAAAAGAATCTTCGATGATATGAATATTCCTTTAAAATTATAATTAGAAAAGCATACCCATAATAGAATTTAAAAATAAAAAAAAAATCGAAAACTATTAGCAAGAACTTCTTTCATTCATTGAGCACTATCAATACCTCACGATCCATAAGCATATCCATCAACCGAGTTATACCACGAGGAATGGTAAGAATGGCTTCCTGTAACCTGAAGATGAACTCAGAAAAAGTTCTTTCCAGAAATTCGAAAAGAATCCATAAGTTGAAGAGCTTGTGATTAGCTCTAAATCTAATACCTGTTTTGAGAGTTTGAGAGAAGAGCCGTCAAAATTTGAAGAGTATAATATCGTACATAAAAATCATCCTCTGCCTGCCAAGGAATCCAAGGGAAGCCAGCAGCAAAGTTATATGTGTGAGCTAACAAGATACAAGACAATAAGAAAATGAACTGAGCGTTTCAGATTCCAGAAGAGAAGTCTCACCAACAAACTCAGAAGAAGTGAAATGTTGTCTGCCTCTCTGGAAAGCAAATCAGTGTTCATCAAATCAGGCTGAACCTCATTCTTTTGTGCTTTCACATGGCCAATAGGAGTCAAGGCACTTACAAGAGTTTCTAGAGCACCTCGGACCTAGATGAATTAAACCAATGAACAGTTAAATGTCTCAAGTACGAAAAACAATAAAAGCAATACATTCAGGTTAAAATTCAGAAGATTTTATTGAAGAGGGGGAAACACGATAATTACATTTGAAGCGTATAACAGCAGTGAGATTGGATTACTTTTCAAAAATCATAATGAAAGACAAAAAGCCTAAAAATCAATTTGCCATCCAACTAGCTGGATAACAGTTTCTAATATCTTAAGGATTACACTGTATAAAAAGAAAGATAGATAGCAACCATTTCAACATCATCACGCTCTTCCTTTAGCACACCCATCAGAACAGGGAAGCCTGCAAAAGTGAACAAAAAAATATCAGGGATGGCACCCATGTAAGGAAAAAATGAAAAGCCACCAAATCAAGCACTCACCCATTGCACCAAATGCCAGTTGTGCAGCACGGTTTTCTGCTACAACAGACTGAAGCTCAACCAAAGCATTCCTCCTGTCCTCTGCCAGCTTACCATTGCTTATACGGTCAAGCAAGCGTTCAACATAGCTTTTGAAGTAATCACAAAAGTGCAAGTCAGTTTTGACATACGTGTATTTCTTTTTTCAAGACATACGAACATGAATGCATATAATAAAAGAGCAGAAATTTCTACTTGTCCAATGCGAAAGAAAAAAAAAAGGAAAGCTTTCTTCAAGTATTCTAGATCCTCATAAACCATCAACATAAAATTCAAAATTTTGTAGTGGAATCATAGTCAATCCTCTAACAACCATAACCCAAATAAAAGGCATTAAAACATAATTAGATTACCTATCTTCATTTGAGCCAGAGTTCTCATTACCGAAAACGAGACCAACGACTCCCTGCAAAAAAATGGATAGCTTAATTACAAAAGACCCAGTAGTCAAAGCATAATGACACCTATAATTAACCATATCCAATCTAAAATCAGCCACTGAAAAGCAAGTCCCATGAATAATTAACGTAATTAAAATAACTCAATTACACTCCAAATTGACTTTTCCTTCGAAAATGAAAGAAAGTCGGAGGAAAACTGATCACCTTATAGCCAGACACCAAATCCATGTCGGTGAAACTCGAGAAATCCCTGAAAGAAACGCCAAAAGAATTCACGAAATCAATGCGCAAAGCCACACTCGATCCAATTACCCAATCCGAAACCCTAATTTTGGGACCAAAGTTCATATTTCAAGAAACGGAGAAACGTCGAAAAATGCGAAACTTACTTGTCTAGCTGAACAAGACGAACCGAATAACGATCACCGAGTCGTCGATCTGAGACAAAATAGATTGACGTAGTAGCTTTCGAAAGCTCAGCAATGGCGGATTTTCCCTCTTCTGTTTTCTTATTGCTTCGACAATTGGACTTTGGCAATGGTGAGTGTTTGACCGAGAGAGAGAGAGAGAGAGCGAGACACAAGGTTTACGTTTCAGACGCTGATTCTTCACTGTAGCCATTTTTACGCACTCGGTGTTAAGGAGACGAGACCCCAAACTGGGCCTCCAAGCCCAATGTGTAATCCAACACCGAAGTTCATACCAAAGCCCACTTAGCTTAACTTATTGGCAATTCTACTTTCGAACAAAATATTTAAAACGAAAAATAAAAAGTGGCTCTTTTGTAAAATAGCCGAAATTTCGGGCTGTTTATAATAGATGTCATAGCAAAATGGCATGTATATTAATATTAATATACCTGAAAATCCAGTCATTTAGCTATAAAAGAAATGTTTAATTAAATAGAAAGTAAATGAGGGAACCTAGTCTAATTTCTCAAAAAAGAATTAAAAAACTTTTAACACAATGATCGTTTTTCATGTTTCATTATAATAGATGTTTATATAAAAATATTTTTGTTTATGGCAAAATCACCAATTTTAACCATTTTAGTATATATAAATCAATATTATTATTTTTATATTCTCGGGATAAGAACTGATATACATCTACCTTAGTATAAAAAATTATTATTAATGGCCATTTCGCATTTAAAAAAAATGAGACATTTATAAAAATCGTATGAAAAAAATGTCATTTCCCAAGTTTCCTTTTTATATTAATGTTTATCTAATAGCTTGAATTTTTTTTAAAAAAAAAAAAAGCAAATATCTTAAAACCTATTGCTAAACATACATCATAAACATTTTTCTTATATATTCTGGAAAAAATGTGATTTTATTTTTTTTTTAAAAAGACAGATAATGTGGAATTTTTGGCAATAAGTTTTTGAAATAAGCGTACAAATATATTTGATATTTCATATTACAAGTCTCGCAAAAAAAAAAAAAAAAAAAACAAACAAACTTATAGTACGTTTTTAAATTTTGTCAGATAATTTGCTAGAATTGTGAGACATATCACAAAATATATATATAGCATAGGTCTCGCTTGTGTGGAGTGTGGAATAAGCACCTCAAATCCTTTCTTATTCTTTATTTTGTATTAAGAATTTAAGATAATTTCCTAAAAAATTAAAATTAGGATTTTAAGTGTTAGAGATATGGGTGAGCAGATTTCCGCTTAACCGCCTAAACTAAATTATACTGCGCAGTGTGATATGGTTATTTTTTTTCGTGGTGTGATTTGGGGTCCAATTTTTCTCTACTACCGCGATGTAGGATGGAATGTGGAATAAGATTTTTATTTCTACAATAAATCACACTGCACCGCATATACTATCTATATCTAATTTAAAAAAAAAAATTATATATTTAATTTACAAATTTCACATATATAATATATTAAAATTTTAACATTACGTTTTCTTTTTTTCTATATCTAATTTAAAAAATATTTTTATATATTTAATTTACAAAATTAACATATATATTATATTAAAATCCTAACTTTACGTTTTCTTCTTTTGGTGTACTAACTAACTTTACGTTTTTGCCTGCCATTAATTTAAAGGTTGCCAATCTAGTAGGTTTTTTTTTTTTAGCTGTTGGATCATCATCTAATGGTGATCCAGCGACTATAATGTAGTGCATAAAAAGACGTACATCATTAATGTTATTTTTCTCTCTTACTTTTTAATATAAAAAATATGCAAGAAAAATTTTCATTTGCCAAAATGATACCTATATATAGGTAAAAAAAATACCTACTGGATTGGTGCCCTAATTTAAAATGCATAAAAATATATATGTACATAAGAGAAACATTAAAAACCCTAACATTTATAGAATTGAGAATAGATCTGAGTTCGGCCACTTTTCATCTCATCCTCCCTAGTCTCTAAGCCACTCGCAATCGCACCCCATCTTTGAGTTTGAATCTCTCACAGTCACAGACAACACTCTTCAACTGAGTAAGTATATTTCTTTATATTTCATTATTATAGAAGCTCTTTAATACTTAGTCCTTAGTCTCACTTTCACTCATTCTAGTCAAGTTTGAAACCACTATCTACGTCAGTGAAGCTGCTTCCATTAACTATTTGCTCTTTGTTAGTTTCTTTCTTAAAAAAATTTTTTTGAAGCACTTGATATCTATTTAGTATATATGGGGTTATTAATACGAAATCATTTTTGAGGATTTTTTTTTTTTTGCATTATTTTTGTGATATTGATTATGTTCATCTTAATATTTGTTAGTTAAAATATGTTAGATATTTAAGAGAGAACAAGAAAGCATCACTGGGGGAAGCCAAGATGTTCGTGAAAAACCCAATTCCACCACCCCAACTTCGACAAAACCAAGTTTTACCGAGCCATGCTCAAATAAACTAGCACAACAAAGTGCTTCCAAACCTCCATTGCCTGAAAAAGGTAAAAAGAGATCTTTTAGGCCAACCTTTGAAGTGTGGGATCATTTTTTATTTATTCCAGAGAGTGATCCTGGTGATCCTAGATACCTTTGTTACTATTGTGAGAAAGATTATGCAGCAGAAAATAGGAAAAATGGGACTAGCTCTCTTTGGTATCATTTGAATAAGCAGTGTAAAAAATATCTATATAATTTACAGGATAGAAAATAGAAGACTTTATGTTTCCAGAAAAAGAATGATTTCGTTGGTAAGGGTGGAGGTAGCAATGGAGTTTAGTCAAAGAGATTGTAGACTTGCATGTGCTATGATAATATTTGATGAGTTATCCTTTCGATTTGTAGAGCAAGAGGGATTTGGACAATTTTGCAGAGTGGCATATCCTAGATTTGAGGTTCCATCTCACTGGACGATTGCAAGGGATATTATGCAGCTTTTTATTGATGAGAAAAAAAAATTGAAATCTTGGTTGGATAATAATTCACAAAGGCTTTATCTTACTACTGACACATGGACCTCTATTCAAAATGTTTGCTACATGGTTCTCATTGCACACTTTATAAATGGTGACTGGACTTTATAAAAGAGAATTTTGAACTTTTGTCAAGTACCTAATCATAAAGGTGAAATAGTTGAGAAAGTAACTGATCAATGCTTACAACAATGGGGCATTGAAAAGGTATTTTCCATCACTGTAGATAATGTTGCTTCCAACGATAGAGCTATAACTCACATGGAAAAGAGGCTATCAATTTGGAAAACTAGCATATGTGATGGTGAATTTTTACATGTTAGGTGTTGTGCTCACATCTTGAACTTGATTATGAATGAAGGAATGAAAGAAGTTCATGATTCCATTATTATTGTGCGAAACGCTGTAAGGTATGTTAGAAGTTCTCCTTCAAGATCGCAAAGATTTAATAAATGTGTAGCTCATGCTAATAAAGATGAGAAAGGTATTATTTGCTTAGATGTCCCAACTAGATAGAACTCTACTTATCTAACGTTAGAACATGCATTAAAGTTTACTGATGCTTTTAAACTAATAGAGGATGAGTATATGTTTTACTTGAGATACTTTTTAGAAGATGATAATGGGAAAAGGAAAGTAGGGCCGCCAATAACAGATGACTAGAAAACTACGAAAGCATTTACAAAATTTCTCAAGACTTTTGATGATGCTACCTTGAAATTTAGTACCTCTTTATATGTCACCTCAAACACATATTTTACATGAAATTACTAATGTGCATGGACGACTATTGAAGTGGAGTAAGGATGTAGAGGCTGATTATATTTTAAAGAATATGGCTATAAATATGAAAAGAAAATTTGATAAATACTGGGGAAACATTGAGAAGACAAACAGATTATTATGTGTGGCTGTTGTGCTTGATTCAAGATACAGATTGAAGTTTGTCTTATTTATTTTCAAGAAAGTTTTCACTGAAGAAATGATTAACGAAATGACAAATGTGGTGAAAAATTCATTAATAAAGTTGTGTGAGTTCTATTTGTCAAACGATCCTAAAGCGCAAGACTTGATAGTAACCGTAGTATAGGATCAAGTGTGGCTGCTACTGGTACTTTTCATAATGATGATGAACGTAACATGTTTGATAAGGAATATGATATGGAATGTGAAGATTATAATTCTTCTAATAAGAATGAAGTTGATAGGTACTTGGCAGAATCTTGTGATGATCGAAAGTCTAAAGACTTTGATATATTAGCTTGGTGGAAAAAGAACTCTTTTAAGTATCCTGTGTTAGCACAACTTGCACGTGATGTGTTAGCAGTCCTAGTTTTAACTATAGCTTCTGAGTCAGCATTTAGCACTGGGGTCGGACTCTTGATAGCTTTAGGAGTTCATTGAGTCCTACTATGGTGGAAGCACTAATTTGTTCTCAAAATTGGTTGCGTGCTACTCCCCTTCCATTAGATCTTCAACCCGAGTTAGATGAATATGAAGCATACATTGGCATGGAGTCAGGTAATAATGTCATTATTGTTTAATTGCTCTATCATTTATTTATTCTAAAACTGAAATATTAATGTACCTTTTATATTGTTTTTTTTTTCTCCTCCATTGTCATAGAGAAACTAGGAAGTCACGCACTAGGAGGATCAACCATTATCATGTATTTAAAATATCTTCAATGTAGTTATTTTCTTTTTTTTTTTTTTGCAGGATTGTGAATGAATTTGGAGAGTCTTAGAGAGAGTCAAACGAATGAGGACTTAATAATAATTCAAGTTTTAACTTTGTTCTTCGTTGTTTGTTGTAATGTTGTTTGGAAGGATATTTAAATTTTTTAACTTTAGATATTTGTTCTTTAGTTTATTTCGATTAAGTTATAATAACGTATTTTATTAAGATGTTACTTAAACAAGTATAATTCTATGAATATATGAGTGTAACTTTCTTATATGAATGTTGTATTAATATCTAAATAATTTTATTTTAATAGTTATAATTTTTTGAAGATTATTTCCTCAATTTGGCCCAATTTTGTCAAGGCCCATATTGAGGGCTCAAACTGCATAAACCGCACCACACCAAACCGCATAATGTGGTGTACTTTGGTGTAGTTAATAGGTTTTCTTTAACCGCAGTGGTTAAGATTTTTTTCTACAGCACTTTGCGGGTTGGTTAAAAATTTGTACATTATACCACCTAATCCACACCGTGCTCATCCCTAATTTGAGATATAATAGACTTCAGAGATTCTGGATGCCTTTAGTTATTGTTATAAATACTAAAAGTCTAGAACACGTTCTAAAAATAAAACTCAATAATCAATATATAGAAGTATTAAAAGGTGGGAAACTCAAAAGTGTGGCTATCCATATCAAAGTCATCAATATGGTAAAGCCTAATATTACTAGCAAAATTGAAAAATCAGGGTTAGAAATTGTAGCGTCAAGTTTATTCTTACCGTGGGGAATGAGGAAAAGAAGAAAGACAAATATTAATGATGATCATGAAAAACTAGCCGAAAGTAATTCTGCGGTCTCAAAATTTATGTCTGTTGTTATCGATGATCTACTGCTTGAAATATTTATCTGACTCGTCTAATATAGCTCTGTATGCAAGTAGTAATTATCTTTGATTTGTAATTACTGCGAATATCTCATTTGGAGGCAAGAATTCTTGATCATTTTAATCAACACAAACAAGAATTGTTCTTGCATTGTATGCTTGTATTTGGATGCAATTGCAATGTAGCAATTAGTAAACTTACCAGTTACTTCTAATTTTCTGTGAAATCAAAGCTTCTTCACGGAAAGTCATCATCGTCTACTAGTAATAATTATCTAAGTTTTCTGCCTTGGTCAGAAGTGATTACATGGGGGTTGTTCAAGAACTTGTTGCTTTTTTCACACACTCTAACAAATTACTACATCCGTAATCCGCTTATTAAGCGATGGCTTGCACTCCTTAAGGCTCTCCAAACGATATTGTCATGTGTGGATTTGTGTGCGCCCAAGAGTCCTAATACGTGGTACGAGGTTGTGCTAATATGTGGTGGTTCATCTCGTATAGGGAACCAGTAGTATAAAACTTGTGTGACCATCGTTTGTTCTGAGACAGGACAATGGATTCAATCAATGTTGTTATTTTCCCGGGTTGGATGGCATAGGAGGGCAATTGGATGCAATGGAATCCTTTATTGGTTACATCTTTCCTTCTTTTATCTCACTTAATTCTTTCCATTCCTTCAGTTTAAAGCTACATATTTTATATATTTAGCTACTTCCTACATAGGATATGTACTACATTGATCATTTTTGTCACTTATTATTTTTCCTAGTTTATATCTTTTTAAATTGTTGTTGTTATTATCTACTGTTTAATTGGTGTATGGTGTTTAGATATTAAGAATACTGATTGAGTTCAAGGTTTTAGTCACTCTACGGTCACTTATCATCATACTCACTTATATATACTTTTCACGCAAGTTCCAAGCATTTTCTATCTTATTTACACTTTCAAGTATAAAGAATCAAATAAGTGCGAACAAATATATAAATATATATATAGTATCTTATAACACAAGACTTGGGACAAGTTAAGAAGTTAGTTAGCTGATCTAGTCAGCTCTTACTCAGATCCAAGTCAGCCAGTCTCTCCTTTATTAGTGGAACTTGAGTCAAAACTATTAATACAGATGTCAAAGTTAACTAATTACTGTTGTAGTTTGTTAAGTAGAAACTTCTTTAAGTTTCCTTGTAAATATACTTTATTTTGTATTTAAATACGTAATGAAAGATAGAGAAAACTTAGTTGAGCTTGTACTATTCAAAATCACTTTACAAATATTAATTGCTATCGAGCTCTCTGACTCGCGTCCATAGCGAATCCTAGTCAACAACTTCCATTTCTTTCGTCTCTAGTTCCTTTAGCTCTAAAGCTTGATTGCACTAATTTTGCCTTCTGGCATTCTCAGATTCTTGCAACTGTCTGAGCTCATGATCTTGAGGGTTTTCTACTTGGAACTCGGCCTTGTCCTGATCAATTTCTTCATCTTTAACCTGGAAAAGCATCTTCCACTCAAGCTTCATCATCTGCTGTTGCTTTTGTTCTTCGTCCAAATCTAGAGTACTCTATTTGGATCCATACTGACCAAGCTCTCATGGGCTGGCTGTTCGCTTCTATCTCTGAATCCATGTTAGGTCATGTGATTTAATGCAACTCTTCTGCTTAAATCTGGAGTATAATTACGATTGTTTGTTTCAATTCAAAGGCTCGTCTTCTTCAACTTCGATTTCAACTCCAAACTATCAAGAAAAGTGCTCTTAGTATCAACGATTATTTCCTGAAAATGCGTGGTATTACTGAGCATCTCGCTGCTGCTGGTTAAGCTCTCTCTGATGATGAGCTTCTTCTTTATATCCTTAGAGGTCTTGGTAGTGAATATGATCCGGTAATCATTTATCTGACCTCTCGTTCAGATCTGTGTCACTTCCTAAAGCTCAATTCATGCTCTAGAGCCAAGAAATGTGAATTAATCATGCACAATTCTCTGAATTACTTGATCTCAACTCTCAATCTGCTTATCTGCCAACAAGAATGTTCCTCGCTCTGGTCCTCTTAACAATTCTGGATAGAAATTTCATCCTCACACTTTTGATTTTGGCAATAAAGGTCGTAGTATTGGTGGCTGTAAAAATGGTGGTTGAGGTAATTGAGGACATGATGGTCGAAGTGGTAATCGACCTATATGCTAGATATGTGGCAGAGTTGGTCACCTTGCCTATCGTTGCTACTCTCGTTTTGATCCGAATGTCTCCTTTGATTCAAGTTCTTCTCAGACTTCTAAGCAATCTAGTCAGTCTTTACATGCTGCCTTTGTTGCTTCGCCTACTAGTGTCAACGATCTTTCGTGATATGTCGACAGTGGTGTTACAAATCATATCATTTCTTATCTTAGCAATTTGACTCTTCATTATGATTACAAAGGCAAGGAAAAAGTGACAATCAGTAATAGTATTTCTCTTCCAATTTCTCATGTTGGCAGCTCTATTATTTATCATAATGATCATCATTTTCTCCTTAATGATATACTTCATATTCCATAAATCACTAAAAGTCTGCTCAGTGTTTCCAAATTTACTCATGATAATCATATTGTTGTTGAATTCTATTCTGACTCTTGTCTTATTAATAACATGATTTCGAAGAAGGTTCTTCTTCAAGAGAGGCTTAAAAATGGTCTCTATTAGCTTAATTTACTAGGAGGTGTTTTAACTGCTGCTGCTTTTCACTCCAGTCATTCCTGTAGAGCTGCTTCACCTGGTGTTTCAAATAAAAGCATTCTTGCTACTGCAAAGAATTCCACTTCAGTTTCTTGTCCAGATCAGAATAAAGTTCACTCTCAAGCTCAGCCTCACTTGGATTTATAGCATTATAGGCTTGGTCACCTATCTGTAAAAATTTTACAACAAGTAGTGAACCATGTACCTATTTTTGCTGTACCGACTTTAGCCAAATCAGATATTAGTTTCTATGTTTCCTGTCAGTATGGTAAATCACACTGTTTGCCATTCAAGCATTCAGTTAATAAAACTCAATTTCCTTTACAACTTGTGCACACTGATTTATGGGAACCTACTCCTTGTTTATCCATTGAAGAATATCGATGTTATATCAGCTTTGTTGATGATTTTACTTGATTTACCTGGATATATCCATTAGTACTAAAATCTGATGCTAAGAAGATAATCATGCAATTTCAGGTTTATGTAGAGTGATTATTTGATAGAAAATTAAAGTTTGTTCAGTCTGATTGGGGAGGTGAGTTCAGAAATATCCTTCTATTCTTTCAGGAGCTTGACATCTCTTTTAGACATCGATGTCCTTATACTCATGCTCAGAATGATAAAATTGAATGAAAACATAGGCACATAGTTGAAATGAGGCTTACAATGTTAGCTAAAGCTTTTATGCCTTTGAAGTTTTGGTGGAAAGCTTTTGCCTCAGGTATGTTTCTCATTAATCGACTACCTACACATGTTTTACATATGAGTACTCCATACCAGCTTGTCTTTAATCAGCAACCTGACTATGATTTTCTAAAAATTTAGGGATATGCTTGTTATCCTCATTTAAGGCCTTATAATTCTTATAAGCTTGATTTTAGGTCTTATCAATGTATTTTTGTTGGCTATAGTGACAAAAATAAAGGTTACTGTTGTCTGCACTCCTCTGTTTGTATATACATTACTAGAAATGTGGTGTTTGATGAAAGTTATTTTCTTTTGCACAAGGCTTTGGCAGATTATCCTCTCCTACTCATAGCAACTCTCAACATTTTGTACATATTCCTGCTTATTCTCATTTTCAGCAAACATATATTGCTACTATGTCCTCTTCTGCTACAGATTCTGTTGCTGCTCTAAGTTCTTAATCACATTCCTCTATAGCTACTTATATTACTCTTTCTTTTAACTCTATTACACAGGTTGCACCTGTCGATGCTATTATTCATGGTCTTTCTCCTTCAGCATCATCATATGAGTATATGAATGTTCTTGCTGTTATTACTTCTATGCATAGACCTTGTGATGATTCCATACATTCTGACTACCAGATCAAAAATTGGCACTTTTAAACCTAAGTCCTTTGTTACTTATGGTCTTCTTACCACTATTGGGTCTACTAGTATTGCTTAGGTATTAGCTCAGCCTTGTTAGCAGCAAGCTATGTAGGATGGGTTCACTGCTTTACAGTGAAATGTTACATGAGATTTGGTTCCTACTATTCCTTCTATGAATATTGTTAACAATAAATGGGTATTTCAGGTTAAGTATCACCCTGATGACTCAGTCCAATGTCATAAAGCTTATTTAGTCACCAAGGGGTTTCAACAGACCCCTGGTTTGGACTACTTCTGGACTACTCAGAAACTTTTAATCTAGTGGTAAAATCATCTACAATTTAGGTTATTCTTACACTTATTATTCAGTATAACTGGGATATTCAATAACTTGACATTAATAATGCTTTTCTTAATGGTGATCTTCACGAAGCTGTCTTCATGAAACAACTTGTTGGTTTTATAGTAACTAGTTATCCTTCTCATGTGTGCAAGCTGAAAAAGGCTTTATATGGCCTTAAACAAGCTCTTCGAATTTGGTTTGAGAAGTTAAAACAAACTCTCATTGCCTGGGGGTTCACTAACTCTATTTCTGAAGTTCTTTATTCTTATAGAAGACAGCTAACACTACTCTCTATCTACTAGTGTATGTAGATAATATTCTTGTAACGGGCAATATTTCTCAGCTTATATAAAAAGTTGTCACAGATCTCAATAATCACTTTGCTTTAAAGCATTTAGGTTCTGTCAATTATTTTCTTGACTTTGAAATATCAAGAAGCTCTTCTGGTTCATTTTGGACTTAATCTAAGTATGTGTTGGATCTTTTGGAGAAAAACTAACAGGTCAGATGCTTAGGTTTGCTCCACTCCAATGTGCAATAGTATCAAACTTGCAAAAGATGAAAGTGATTTCTTTGACCCAACAATCTATCGTAGTGCAATTGGTGCATTACAGTACTTATATTTATCAAGACCTGATATTGCCTTTACAGTTAATAAGTTGAGTCAGTATCTTCAGGCTCCTACTGTAGCACACTGGAAAGCTTGTAAATGAGTGCTTAGGTACTTAAAAGGTACTATTGACTATAGTTTGCATTTCACTGCAGCTTCATCTCAACAACTTGTTCTAGAAGGCTACTCAGATGCAGATTGGGCAAGCTGTGTTGATGATAGACGATCCACTAGTGAGTATTGTGTCTATTGAAGAGGAAATCTCATAGCATGGAGTGTACTAAGCGGAAAGTGGTAGCTCATTCCAGTATAAAATCTGAGTATAGAGCATTATCACAAGCTAATACAGAATAGTCCTTGTTCAAAGAGATTAGTGTGAAACTAACTACTGCTTGTCCTACTTTATGGTGTGATAATATGGAAGCCGGTGCTTTATCTTCTAATCCTATTTTTTATTCTAGAATTAAGCATATTGAAGTTGATATTCATTTCATTCGTGAAAAAGTAGTCAACAAGGAGTTGTAAGTCAGATATGTTCTAACTCAAGAACAAGTAGCATATGTTTTAACAAAGCCACTGAATGAGGAAAAGTTTATGTACTTTAGAAACGAGCTAAAAATTCATAGCTCTCCCTTTAGCTTGAAGGGAAATATTAAGAAGTTAGTTAGCTGATCTAGTCAGCTCTTATTTGGATCTAAGTCAGCCAGTCTCTCCTTCATTAGTGGAACTTGAGTTAAAGCTGTTAATACAGCTGTCAAAGTTAACTAATTACTGTTGTAGTTTGTTAAGTAGAAACTTCTTTTAGTTTTCTTGTAAAAAAACTTTATTTTGTATATAAATACGTAATGAAAGACAAAGAAAGCTCAATTGAGCTTGTACTATTCAAAATCACTTTACAGCTTCCTTTGTACACTTTACAAATCTTAAATGCACATATTGCTTGTTGCAGCACGCAAATTTCATTACGTTTATGATCAGGTGTATGCATAAAGTCGCTCAACAGATTTCTTCAATTAAGCCTTCATATATCAATGTAGCTTCGGATTAATTCTGTTGACTTCAGCCTTTTTGGTTTGTCGATTGCTTGCAACACTTCTTTTTAGTGTAGCTCATTAAGCACCCAAATGAGGGCAAATTTTGAGACTGGGAATGGTTAATCTTCATTCTTCCAAATAAAAAATATTTTTCCTAGTTAGACATTACTTTGTCATGATTCATGCATACTAAAGACGTGTGAAAATTGGCTAGTTTAATGTATCAATGTAATATATAATTTCATATAAGCAACATATGTGTAAGAGGGAGGAAAGTCTCAGTTGAACTGTAAAAAATTCATAGCAACCCAAAAATGTGTCTAATCGTGGCAAGGATGTTGAAAAAAAGAGAAGGATAAGCCTTTGAGGATATCATATATGAAGATAGGCAGTCTCCTAAGATGAGGAAAGTGATTTAGAAGAAGAATCTGACTTTGGTTAGGATATCTATGAGCTTGATTGTTTGTGTAATATTATGTTGTTATTATTTTCTCAAGTTTCCTTTTTATGTTAATGTTCATCTACTTTTGCTAGTTTACGATATATTACTGAAAGTTTTTAGTTCATGCTTTTATTAGTTTTACTTGCTCATATTGTTTCTTAAAGCACGCAATTACTTTTCTTTATAAGCAATTCATTAGGTGCATCTCGTATGGACTTGTCAATGTATAAATTCTTTTTTTGGCTTGCATATATTTTTATAAAAAAAGAAGAAGCTTTCGCGTTCTTGTATCTCCTACTGTATTGTTTCATTAGCTCACTTCCTTTTTATTCATACGAGTCAAATAACATCCTTTTTTTTCTTTTCAAATATTGTTTGATACTATGGAATAGCTAATCAAAGCTCAATATTTCTCGTCCGATGTAAATAATGGAAACTTTGATACTTTATAAATGAGTTCACATTTTCCGATGTAAATTTTTGGTAAAGAAACTAAAGGAGTTTTTTTGGGGTAAAAATTTTGCACAGTCTTAGCAATAGTTTGTATATTTGTCTACTTTAGAGTTATTTTATTTTCTTTCACAAAACTAAAAGAATATATACTAATTTGATTCTAGATAAAACTAATAAAATAAAATATTATCCTTTTTATTAGTAGTGTTATATATATATATATTGACAAGAGTAATGTTATGGTACTCAACACACATTAATGCGTGAGTCTGTTTAAATTATTCACTAATTAATTCCTATATCCTAGGATATCAATTTAAAACATATCATGTTTATTTATCTTTCTCCTCTATCTTTATTAATAATATCATTTCTAAATCCATTTTTAAGTAAAGTCATTAGAAATTATATTATTTATTGAATATAGTTGCATTAGTTTTACGGTCTTTAAGAAAATGTATATTTTTTGGCACTTTATGTATTGAGACATACTTAGCAATAATGGATTTATGAGCCTATCAAATTTATTCTATTTTCATTGTTAGAAATTTTTTATGTCGTTTTTAGTAATATTATTTCAATTAAATAAACTTGTAGGATTTTAGGAGTGGGCCGTCTTTTAGTGACTTAATGCACATAGACAATGCTAGGTATTCTAAATAATTTATCAAATTTTTAATACCAACACATGTGGCAAGTAAATTATTATCATTCAATTAGTATATTGAAACTTACCACAAATGAATTTAATACTATTCACCAATTGAATAGTGACAACTCACTTTCCATATGTATTGGTATTGAAAATTTGGTAAACTATTTGGGATACCTAGCGTTATCCTAATGCACAAAGACATAGATTGGATGCGTATAAGGTTCGATAGCTACTTCATTCTCTTTACATATTAGCAATATATTAAAAATTGTTAATAATTTGTATGCAGTCTAATAGGATATAAATAATTAGACTTATTAAATATTAGGTATCTATCATAGGTATAGAATATACATCTTTTATTCTATTTTTATCTTAAATAAAATTCAATAAATCTTCTATGTTTTAAATTGTAAAGTATGTGACATCTGTTTGGAATGCATGTGTAATTTAATTTTCTTGAATGAAATCCTGTAAAATCCAATATATTTCAAATTATTAATTATAATATCTGACATTCACTTGCCCTTACATTGTTTATGATGTTAATAAAGGGTGTAAACACTTTCAAACTCCCACCAAAGCTAACTTTAGGGCTGTCAAAAAAATTCTAAGATACCTTAAAGGTACCATGGACTATGGGCTTCGCTTCTTAGCACAAAATACTCTTAGTAATTCTAGTTTTTGTGATACAGATTAGGCAGGTTGTCTACTCACTAGACGAAGCACCACCGAATTTTCTCTCTTTTTCTGGTTGAACTATATCTCCTAGCAATCCAAGAAACAACAAACAGTTGCTCGTTCTAGTACTAAAGCAGAATATCGTGCCCTAACTTCCACTACTGTATAACTCTCATAGAATTCCTATCTTTTTCGAGACATTGGGATCCTACTTACTAAAAAACTAAAGTTGCTTTGTGATAATCTAAGTGCCATCGACAGGTCCACTAATCCTGTCTTTCATGCGCGCACGAAACATATTGAGTAAGACTATCACTTCATTTGAGAAAAAGACTGTGTTAGGTTCTTGACAACTGTCTTCTTGCCTTCTCGATAATAGATCACTGATGTTCTCACCAAGGCTTTACATAAAGCATGCTTCAAAATTTTTGTTTCGAGCTAGGATGCACTCGATGCCACTCTCCAACTTGAGCGGGCCTGATAAAATGTTAATATTGCCTCACATACTCTACTATCAGGCTAAAGAGGACCTGTATTTAAAGCAATATAATCTGGATTCAAACTTAGACTGCCTATTTGAAGCCAACCTACCAGCAGCAGCCTATGACAACATCTAGCTGCTCATTTGGTCACATAAACAGTCGAATGGCCTTTTTACTTTATTTATTCATTTATTAAATCTTTCATTTAAAAGATTACAACCACATATTTCTTTATTTATATTTTTTGTACCGTTGCACCTTTCTTTATAAAAGGTGTGCTCCGCTTTTTGTAAACAAGACAATAAAATAAGAACACAATGTTCTTTTTCTCTAATCAAAAGTAACTTTTACGATTATATTTTACTTTTTAGTTTCATTACATACAACTCGGTAGGTACCAATACACAATAGTAAATTATTCACCAATTAATTCCTATATCCTAGGATATCAATTTAAAACATATCATGTTTATTTGTCTTTCTCCTCTATCTTTATTAACAATATCATTTCTATATCCATTTTTAAGTAAAATCATTAGAAATTATATTATATATTGAATATAGTTGCATTAGTTTTACGGTCTTTAAGAAAATGTATATGTTTTGGCTCTTCTTGTATTGAGACATACTTAGTAGCAATGAATTTATGAACCTATCAAATTTATTCTATTTTCATTGTTAGAATTTTTTTTTTCATTTTTTATACTATTTTCTCAATTAAATAAACTTGTAGGATTTTAGGAGTAGGCCGTTTTTTAGTGACTTGATGCACATGGATAATGCTAGGTATCCTGAATAATTTATCAAATTTTTAATATCAATACATGTGGCAAGTGAGTTGTTATCATTCAGTTAGTATATTGAAGCTTACCACACATGAATTTAATACCATTCACCAATTGAATAGTAACAATTCACTTGTCATGTGTATTAGTATTAAAAATTTGGTAAATTATTTGGAATTTCTAGCATTATCTTAATGCACAAAGACATAGATGAGATGCATATAAATTTTGATAGGTACTTCGTTCTCTTTACATATTAGCAACACATTAATAATTGTTAATAATTTGTATGCAATCTAACAGGATATAAATAATTAGACTTATTAAATATTAGATATCTCTCATAGGTACAGAATATACATCTTTTATTCTATTTTTATCTTAAATAAAATTTAATAAATCTTCTATCTTTTAAATTGTAAAGTATATGGCACATGTTTTGAATACATATGTAATTTAATTGTCTTGAATGAAATCCTGTAAATCCAATATATTTCAAATTATTAATTATAATATCTGACCTTCACTCGCCCTGACATTACTTGTGGTGTTAATAAAGGGTGTTAACACTTTCAAACTCCCACTAAAAGTAACTTTAGGGCTGTCAAAAGAATTATAAGATACCTTAAAGGTATCATATAGGCTTCGCTATTTAGCTCAAAATACTCAAATCATTCCGATTTTTGTGATGCAAATTAGGCAGGATGTCCACTCACTAGACGAAGCACTACCGAATTTTCTCTCTTTTTTGGGTTGAACTGTTTCTCCTAGCAATCCAAGAAACAACAAACAGTTGCTCATTCTGGTACTGAAGCAGAATATCGTGCCCCAGCTTCCACTACCATATAACTCTCATAGAATTCCTGTCTTCTTCGAGACATTGGGATCCCACTTACTAAAAGACCAAAGTTGCTTTGTGACAATCTAAGTGCCATCGACAGGTCCACCAATCAAGTCTTTCATGCACACATGAAATATATTAAGTAAGACTATCACTTCGTTCGAGAAAAAGTCTGTGTTAGGTTCTTGATAACTGTTTTCTTGCCTTCTCGAAAATAGATCACTGATGTTCTCACCAAGGCCTTACGCAAAGCAAGCTTCAAAATTTTTTGTTTCAAGCTAAGATGCACTCTCTACCACACTAACACTTGAGCGGGCTTGATAAAACGTTAATATTGCCTCACATACCCCACAATCAAGCTAAAAAGGACTAACATTTAAAGCAACATAATCTGGATTCAAACTTAGACTACCTACTGGAAACCAACCTGGCACTAGCAGCCTATGACCATATCTAGCTGCTTATAGTTACACTTCAGGTAAACTCAGTTTATTAATTAAAATCATTTAATAAAAACTGAGGCGCGTCTACAGTAGAGGCGTCCCTACGTAGGGCCCTGTCTATACACCGTTTGATGGGAATCTGTGTATAAACAGATTCCCCACAGATTCCCATCAAACGGTGTATAAACAGGGGCCTTACGTAAGGGCGCCCCTACTATAGCCGCCTCCTAAAAACTGATAGAACATGTGTTCCACTAATGCCCGTAATATTGCTCGATTGACAATGTATATGTTGTCAGTTCATGAATATCTTATTCTCCAAAATAAATCATATTAACTACGAACTTAGCGAAAACTGACTTCAACACTAAAAAGGCAACCCTCGGAACGACATCGTTCAGTATATAAAATACGGTGCACCTCCCTCGTGGGAGAACTATATATATATATATATATATGGGTACATTAACGCGCATAATCATTCCTATAATTTCTTTCTGGGTCAATCTTTTTCGCTGAATTGAAGAGATCACAGTTCTTGTGAGAGAATAGTACTTGGTTTCTTTCGTTGTTTTTTTCTGAATTCTTTTTTGCTCTAAAGAGAAATGGCGGCCAACAAAATTAGTCAATGGCAGAAGATGCTTACAAGAACCGATATTCTCGAGCAACTTGAAGTGCCGAAAGCTTTCGAAGAAGAAATAACACCGAAGCTCGGCCAGAGCAGAGTGCTTATCCTCTACGACGGCCGTACGCATTTTCGAAATGAGTGTCATTACATGGAACTTCCGCCTCTAGAGATGAACGTCGAAGAAGACGACGTAAAGCGAAAGAAAGGATACCTCGTGGAAGAAGTACGTACAGAGCACCTCCAGCATATTCTGTTACCGTTCTTCCAGCGCGCGGCTAATTAAGATATTTTTGATCATGTGTGTTTTCTTTTTTATTTTATTTTTCCTATATATATATACGCGATATGGTCTAATCATTAAGTAATTGTGACGTGAGAAATTAATCATGAGTTACATTAGTTAGATTGTAGTATGGGTACGTTCATTTCAAGAAGAAGTAGTAAATGTTGAAAGCTACGTACATATTATGAACATTATTTAGAGTTTATCATCTTGTAAATAAATAGCTTTATCAAGCTAATAATACACATTCTGTTCTTCAATTCATTCTATACGCATATTCTGGTTAGTTAATGTGCAAAGTTTATATATATATGTTACATGTAATCTCCCAAGATTTTGGTTAACTCTGTTGTTTAAAGCTTCTGATTCTTCTTTGCTCATAAAACATGTTAATGATCACAAAACTGGAACGCGCATGGCAATCAGATGAAGAACATGACTCGAGCGAGCGCAGCAAGAACAACGAATTAATATGACACGAGTGCAAGTGATGATCATGAAGAAAAGGATTCCTAGCTAGGAAGCAAAGGGTGGAAGAATGACTAATGATGATACTAGCTAGTGCTGATGGTTCTGATAATGAAAGTCAGAGCAGGCTTAAGGAACCACGTACTGTTGTGAAGGGTAGGCAAAATAGAGCTAGCTGGTGATGCTGCTGATAAGAATTAGTGAAGATCCATTAAAAAGTACCTGATCACCAAACTTAAGACGAAAATGGGATGAGGAGGATTTGAATTCCGGCCAAATTAAACATCTAGTCATTCAGACAATTGTGAGGAAGTTAGTCCAAAAAATTGGACTAATTATGACAGTGACTATGAAAACTATTACCTATATATCAAGGTAGAGGAACCTAAGCAGAGAGTCAATTCTTCAGCTTCAGTTTTTACATGCGTTTATATCAGTGATCGATTCATTTCTTTTCCATGATTAATTGATTCAGTGTAAATTTTCAAATTTCTTCAAGGGTAAGTTTGGCATAGAGCTACAAGTACTATTACAAATACTGCAAAAATTTATTTTTGACATATTAAATTTAGTGACCACGTATTTGTCTTTTCCAAATAAATCATACTTTGGTAGTTTTGTGAAGAGAGGGTTCCTGCCAGTTGAAATAGCCATTCCCCAGTATTAATAGTTAATTCAAAAGAGATTTTTTCTTTTTCTTTTTTTAGTATGCAAGGTTCATGCGTCTGGAAAAAAAAAAAAAAAAGAGGCAGAGTCCTAGAAAAACTTAGGAATAGTGTAAGATTTGATTGTAAATTTCGGTAAACACAAATGAAAAAAAAAAATCAGATTATTCGCGTAAGCACTATTCGTGTAATTCTATCAAAGTTTACACTTTTCTATCAAAGTATACCAAGTGTAACAACTACAAATCTGGGTGGGGATTCAAACTCTATATCTCAGAATTGAAGGTGTAGTTACATAACCACACTAAAATACTAGTTAACAAAGTATAAACGCTGGGGCTTCTTTCGAGCAAAGACGGAGCTAGCTTGAGCCAAGGGGGGGCATATGCCTCCCCTCCCCTCAATTTTTTGAAAATTTTCATTTTTACCCTAATATTTATAACAATATTCAATTATATCCTTTATTTGCCCCCTAAATTTTAATAATGAGAAATTTACTCACATATTTCGTTAAAAAGATTGAATAATGCTCCTCATTTGCCCTATTGAATTTTATGATTTTTAAAGTTTACTTCTATTATTGTTAAATAATTAATTTTTTTCACACTTTGATGAATAATTTTTCTTTGGATCTCAGTTTAAAATATCTTTTAAATTATGTCCATATTGACTAGGTGTGTTTCAAAATGGTCATTTTTAGATTGCCAACTCTAAATTATATTACTCTACAAGTTAATTTGAAGGAAAAAAAAATGTAAAGAGCAAAATGGAGGAGTACCAAAAAAAAAATTAACATTAGATTTTGCCCCCTCTGAAAAAAAATTTTTGGCTCCGTCATTGCTTTCGAATGTATCATTCCCTAAAAAAGGAGCCTTAATATTTTTATAGCAGTTTTTTTTTCTTTTTTCAGAAAAAATGGCAAAAACTGCTATGAGTGTTGACCTTTTTATTTTTATTTTTTTTGGCAGATTATTGATTTTTTATGTATGTAAAAGGGCTTCTTAACAAAATAGCCAAATTTTGAGTCCAAGCCTAGGAAATGGCCATCTTTCAAATACTATTGAAAATGGCCAAATTTATCCAAAAAAATTCAATATAGCCGAGTGATCAGAAAAGACTAAAATAAATCAGTTTTTTTTTAAGGAAAATCATTTTTTAAATATTTATGTCAGTTTATTATTTATGAAGAGAAAAACCTTACATATTAATAAACATAATATAAGATTGATATGCTAACACATAATAAAGTGAAAATTACACTTAATACCTGTTTTTTAAAACTTATTTCAAAAATACCCATTTTTAAAACTTCTTTCAAAAGTACCCGTTTTTATGGTCCACATTTCATATGAAAAATATGAGTGGTCCACATTTACAATATAAATTTTATCCATGAGGTACACATTTCATGTGTAAAATATGAACAGTACACATTTTAAAATGTGTACCAATTTTGAGTGTAAATTTTATTCATGAAATGTGGACCGCGGTAAACATTTAATGCATGAAATATATACCGTGGTCTACATTTTATGTGTAAAACAGTAGTGGTCTACATTTCTCCCAAAAAAAGGTATAAAAACGGGTATTTATGAAATAAAAATAAAAAACAGGTATTTATGAAAATATAGTTTTAAAAACTGGTATTTATGAACTTTTTCCCATAATAATTGATAAACTAATACTAATAAACAGAAATTGATATAAAATTAATATAAAAATACATACTGATCTACTAAAAAAGGCCGTTTTACAAACAAGATATCAAAAATAGACATTCAGTCAATAGGTCAAAAAACAGCTGTCTTTAAAAATAAGGCGGAAAAATGGACATTTGTTATAAATACTTCATGTAAAAAGTGGTATTCCTCTACTAAGCCCCCTGGGTTTATAGCCAGCCCAAGTAACTTACGTGCTTGCATGCCCTTTCTCAAAAGGCTTTTTACAGAACTACAAGCCCAAAGTCCAAAAAATTGAAATATCCTCATGGACTTATTTTTTTTTATAAAAAAAAAATCCTGGTCAATAAAAAATACCACTTTTAAAAGTTAATTAGGATACGGTTATTTTCAAAATTTATTTAGAAAAATACGACTTCTTTTTTTCAAAAATTGGAGTTTTCAAAAAGTATTTAAGGAAACTATTTCAGTTATTTGAGGTAGCCTCAAGCAACCCTTAGTCCTATCCATGTCATTTTCTCTAAGACTTTTATATTCAGCCCACTTAATGTGTCCATAAAGAAGTCATTTGAGAAAATTAGGTTTAGAGGCCTTTTTTTGAAAAGAATTAGAAAAATATGGTGGGCTTGGTTTTTTCTAGATCATTTTTTTAGAAAAATACTATTTTTTTAAACAATTTAGACAAATGGCATTTTTCAAAATGGTAAATAGCAACAGATAATCAATTTTCGAGCACTGATAAGTAATAATCAAAGGTTTTGTAACTAGTATATGACTAGCAACTGGTGACTAATTTTTAGAAACTGACAGCTTATAACCATTTTAAAATAGTATTTTTATTAAAAAAATTAAAAAGTGATATTTTTCTAAATGAAGTCGGGAAAAAACTGATAACTTATAACCATTGTAATTCTTTTTGTTTTACAGGTAAAAGTATTAGAAACCCAAGTCTTCTTCCAAACATGTCGAACAAACAGGAAGCCCTAAAGCAAATGATGGCCCATGTTCGATATTGCAGATCTTCATCATCATTCTCAAAAAAAGAGAAAACTACATAATTATCTCTTTTTAAAGCATATTTGCCCATCTTTTATTTTTAATAGATTTCTACCTATTTTTTGAGAAAAGAAATTATAGGAATTTTATACATTGAATGATACATCTGGTCTACATTTTAGTTATAATTATACTATACATATATACCACATGTATTTCATAAATGAAATATATACATAAAGGCAAGTATGAAATCATTGAAAGGAAAAACCGATTATTGGTGAAATATAATTTTAAAAGAAAAAAACGGGTAGTTTACTAAAGTTCACCTTATACAATTGAGGGCTGACTAGCTTTAAACCATAAATAACGGGAGCCCAAACTTGACATCAGAATTGGAATTACAAAATGGCCTTTAATTTATATGGCCAACCACACACACACACACACAAAAAGAAACAGAGGAGAGAGAAAGAGAGCTTATATGTGGCCTTCAGCTAGTTTTAAATTGGTGGACCTTTTTATTTATATAAATTATTTTTGGAGGTTCCTTTTTATTGTCCCAGATTTATATATATAAATATATATATTATAGTTTAATTAAAAGTGTTATGAATTAATACAAAACAGAGTGGCCGTGGCTGTCCTAAAAAAAATGCACTTTTGTGGTATTTTGACATGTTATGTAGGCTATGCTTTGTGATACACAACACAAACAGAAAAACCAAAGCAAAGCCGAAAGTTGAGGACATGAAGCCCCGCGCCATAGACTAGACGTTATCCTCTAGCCTCTAGGCAACCGCTGGCCTTGTTTCAATGCTTTTGTGCTTATAATCAATATATAGTACGAGATAAGAGCGGCTGTTTTCTTACATATTTTGTCCAAACAATTAATTATTATTTCAACTTTTTAAATGAAATAATTGTTTTATTGATTAAAAAGAAACTAGCATGTCACTAGTTACAATATCATTTTAACTTTTTTTAATGAATTGTTTATCATTTAACTTTGGTATCATAAACTTTGGAGCCATTTATATTAGTGTAATAAAGCCGGCGGAAAAGTCCTTTTACTGTTTTTTGTTACTCTAAAAAAATTTGCTAAAAAGGGGAACCATAGGAAAATTGGGAAAAAAAATAACGTTTAGTCTTTGCACTAAAATTTATAATTATAAATCATTAAATAGTGTTTATCACTGTGAAATACCCCTTTTCTTTTCTTTTCTTTTTTTTTTTCAGTGGAACTCATTTTAACTAAAAACAGTTCATGAAAACTAATAGGGAAGTATTAGTATGCTAGATTTCCAAATATATATATATAGAATTTATCATATTCACAATATTTCACATACGGTCTGATTCTAATAATACTACTATAATATTTTTTTTACCGCCAAAACCTTCGCATTTATATGTATATATACACATACACGGGATAAAGGCCACAAAAGAAAATAAATAAGATAAAATAATAAAAATAGGCAGGAAAATGGGGAAGAAGACAAAGAAGCCCTTCCAATTTGGTGGGTAGTAAGGGCCTTCACGTGGCACAACAAGCAAAAGAGAGTTTAATCTCCTTGAAGGGTCATTGGGGAAGACTTCCCTAAAATTGAAAGTCTTCGGTTTGGGTGCCTATAATTTTGATGAACAAACTTAATCCAGTTTGTTGACCCTTCTCTTGCAAACCAATAAAATCCTTAGTAAACAAAACAAATATTTTAATCCATGTCAAATTAATTACGAGCCAAAAAGCTTTTGAGTATAAATGGGGTGTACAGTGTGATTACACCTAATAAATTTGAAAATTCATAACAATTCAAATATACGAGGACAGAAATAACGACTAACAAATCAATAATTTATTTTGAGTGTCTTAATTTTTCGATATCTCTCAAGTCTCTGAAGTAGATTTCATGTAGTTGATCGATGTTTTCTAATGTGTCTACGTTTCCTTGTTATGTTTAAATTGTATATTTTAAGATTTATTTTACGGTTGTTATCTGTTGGTTTAAACCGCGTGTGTCGTACATACTGACTACAAGGATAATACTGCATATCCTAATTTTTGTACCAACACATGTGGCATATAAGTTGTTACCATCTAATTGGTATGTTAAAATTTACCACAAATAGATTAAACATTATTACCAATTGAGCTGTGACAAATCACATGCCACGTATTGACTCATGCTTTGTATCATCAATCTTGTACTCTTGTTTTGAAGTTAACAAATATATTACTAAGATCTAATAATCTATTTGAGTATGTAACAATCTAAATTGAAAGAATCACAAGACATTCAAGATGGATTATAAAAAAGAACTTGAAGACAAATATCAAGAATATAAGACTTAGACTAACAAAGGTTAATTACTTAGTTCTTGTATTTAAATACTTGTTTACATATAATATGATCTTAATGGCTCAAATTTTTATAAAAATAAGAAAATTTCAAACCAAAGCAATCAATCTAGTTTATCTTTATTTAAAGTTTGAAATTTATTTTACACAAGATTTTAAATTAATTTATGAATTTCTATAATATCCATATTTTATATAAATCAATTTTAAGAAGTCATAATTTTGAAAAGAATAAAAAAAGACTTGAAATAAAATCAAAACTTGCTCTCTGGTATTTTCGACAGACCGAATTCTAGTTTTCGGTCTATCGATTCTCTGCCGATTTTTTTACAGATTTTCGAATTCGACCATTAGAACCATATTTTTGGTCTACCGAAAATGACAGAATGTCTGTCAAACGATCTAAAATGACTAGCTTTCATTCAAGTCTATAAATAGAAGCTTTTCTAAGACTTGAAACAACTTTTAAACATCCTTACATTACTCATATCATATATTCAAGTTGAACAAATAAATTTTTATGATTCAGACTTTCAAATTCATTTTTTTACGAAAATCACTTGAGCCAAACTAGATCATATCTTGTGTTCATATTTATTCTCTCTAAGTTTACCTTGTATCAAGTATTATCATTAGAGAGAGATTCTAGTTGAGTGATTCGACAAAAACTAAATTGTAATTATGAGATGAGGTTGACACTGGATTCATAAACAACCCAGTTTAAGTGAGATTGGCATCAGAGTCTAAACAATCCGAGTTAGGCATGATAGAGCCGGATTCAAAGCTATTGTAAAGGCGTGAGTGTACCAAAGGAGAAATCACTCGTTGTGTACAAGGGTCGGTCAAGCCCATTCTCTTGATCCGATAGTGGATAGCTCGAAGCGGATTGCCAAGAGCTGGGAATGTAGACAAACCGTCGTATTTGTTAAACCTCGTAAAAATAGTGTTTGCATTTCTTTATCCCTATCTCTTTAAATTTATTTACCTAAAGTTTGTGCTTGTTATATATCTATTTTTACTTGATATGGTTATTACTTGCATAATTCACTTATTCATCTTTAAAAGTTTGCAAAAGTTTTTAAAACTCAATCCAATCCCTTTTCTTGGGTTAGCTAATTTTGGTCTAACACCACATGTATTGGTATTAAAAATTTGATACAAAAATTAGTATCTCAAGTAATATCCTTAACTACAATTAATCATATTAAAAAAGTAACTATGATAGTAATATGCAATTTATATGATTAATGTGTAATACTTATTGGATCATTAATTTGACACCAAAAGAAAGTATTAACGTCCGGGATGAAGTGATGCATCGTGAAGTTTAATACCATCGAGTTAGAGGCATTTTTCAAGAAGAAAATCTATTAATCACAAGGTCAACTCATTTTTAAAGATGTTTGAGATATCATCCTTTTAACATCACATCTGTCCTTTTTAACCAAGAGTCCAATGGTCATTGATGATCTTAATTTTTGCCTATACAAATTACAGTCCTTTTTTTTATATATGATGTAAGTACTTTTTCACATTCTTGAAAGGGCAAAAATAAAAATAAAAAAAGAAATATCGGACGAACCATGATAAAAGAGTTTGAATCCAAAAGAAAAAACCATAATAAAAGAATTTACGAAATATGAACATGCTACATGTCATATTATATCAGAAATACACAATAAAAATGAACCTTTTCCCTACGAAAATGAATGAAATTAAAGAATAGAATACTTATCCACTTGCAAGAAGTTACAAAAACAGCAATGCTAGAAATAATAACATTGTACCATAGCATACTCTTATACGATCAAGGCTTCCTCTTTTTGAGTCCCATATGCCCAAACCGAACTTTCTAGGAAATTGCTTACGAACCCGACAAAACCCACTAACTTAAATATTGCCATCAATGTAATGGACAAAATACTCTCAAAATAGCCCACACCTTGTTATTTCAGTCCTTGCCTTTCCAGATTCTTTTTTTTTTTTTTTTTTGGCGGGGCCAATTTTCCAAGTCAGAACCAACATGCTGACGTGCCGTAGGGGTTCTCCCCCCTGCCTTAGAATTAGTCGAGGTTTACCATTATGAGTCCATTTGACGTAGTCCACTACCAAGTTGGAAGCTACACATTTATTATTTTAGGAGTAATATTGCTAGGAGTTTTAACTTTTGTTCTAACTAATGTCTAAGTTGTTATTATTTAATGGATAAATATTATGAAATTTAATTGCAGTAAATTTTTTCGTCGACTTAAAGAATGATAACTCTAGCATGTAAAATTAGTAAAAGATGTGTTTAATTTGATGCAATGAGTATTGGGAATAGAATGAAAATTCTTATAAAAGGACTATTCTTATGTTTTGATTGTGCGAAATAGGAAATAACTTTTTCGTATATGGAATAGCTAATACAACAAAACGTAGGAATCCTCAACTTCTGAAGGGCGCATTAAGATCATAGTCATTTTATTCCAAAGTTGAAATTAATTGATGAATAGTTTTTTTAATCAATTATATGTCTAATCATATCATGTGGTGTTTTATCCTAATTAACTTCCCAAAATATATATAACATTATCATTTGCTACCTAACCACTATTTCCTGAAAAAATAGTACAATATATAAAGGAGTAAATTTGCACTACATGTGGTTTGTTTTTCAAATATATGAGATTCTATATAATCATATCATGTGTGACTTGGCAAGAGAAGCACTTCAAATATATTTTAATATGTTTCCCAAAAAACTTTAATATGTTATTACTGTAAAAATCAAATTATGGATAATTTTGTCAAAATGGTTATTATTGTGTTCTCTTATAACAACAAACTAAACCTATAGTAATCATTATTCAAGTATTAATTCCAACATTTAACCAATTATTTTCAAATTTATCTGTCTATTCATATTCTAATTAACCCTAAATTTAATTGTGTCATAGACTCATACTTAACACCATAGCTAGCTCACTCTTAGCATTTTTTTTCTGTTTTTCTTCATCCAATTGGCAGTATGAAAATTTTCATTTTAAGGCACACTAGTTTTCTATTTCCCGAGAAACAAGCAGAAAATAAGCTAGCGAGGTGTACATAATGAAGGAATATGATCGGTTATCTCGCTTTTTGTTATCTTTTCCATATCTCAATAATTAAAAAGTGTCAAATCATCCTAAAATAATGAAATTATTTTGTAGAAGAGTTATTAAATGATTAAACTATTACAAATAAAATGATGTGGTGGTTTTAAATAAGTGAGACAGCCAGACAAGAAAAACTGAGACAGTTGATCTCATTGTTATAAGGATTGAACCAAATGGCTGGTAAAATATTCTCATCGAATTGCATGATCCACGTCAATATCACTCTAAGACCTAAGTGAAACGACACGTGATGAAGGAATATTTGCCTACAATTCGATGCAGTTCTGGTACAGAATGGACCTTTATACATTATAGTTATCTAATTGACTTGCCTCATATATATAATCATATGTATATGAGACAATTCAGTGCTGTGCATACAAGATAAACAAATAGATAAATAAGGACCAAGCATAGAACAACAGCACATAGGACATAATATTATACAATATAATTAAGTTCCTCAATATCCCCAATTACAACCTTCATATGTTCATAACTAGTAATACCAACACCAAGTCATACCAACCATGGACCTGTTATGCTATTAAAAAATAATTAATTCACTAGTTTTATTAGGTATTATAAATGTTTTGGATTTCAAAAAATTAATATATTATAAATCTTTTCGGTTCGTCCAAAGGGTTGAGATTCCTTATTTATTTATTTATTTATTTTTAAGGCAGTCCAAATGGTTGTATTGTGGTAAATTTCGCAACAAATATAGTCAAAATCAAGTAGTGGGGATTCCTAAGGAGGCATCCGTCAATATTCTTAAAATAATAGAATTCACCTATGATATCATATACATATGTTAGTATTGATTAACAAAGACACATGGCAACAGCATAGATGAAAAAGAAAAAAAAAATGTGAGAATATTTCTGGCTTTTGGTGATTCTTGAAAAGGAATTCTTTGAATAATACCATAATAAATAACTTTATTGTATAAAATGTCTTTGGGGAATAATTTGTATGATGCCATTTGGCAGTGGGCACTAAGTACAAATGGGTACTTGCACACATGCAATATTGCGAAGTATCGATTGACAGTATGTTTGCCAAAACCTTAACCAAGAGGATATTACACTTTGGCAGTTGTGGATAATGGGGGTGGAGGTTCCACAAAATGTTTGTACTTTATAATTCTTTATATGATCAATTAAAAATTCACAGTCAATAGTCGTTTTGTCTCTAAATAAAATGAAAAATAGAAAACTATGTTAGTTAATATGCAAAATTGGACGTTTGATAGGATTCATAATGTAACCCAAGCTTTAAGATTTTCGTACAATCTTTTAAAAAAATAAAATTATTAAGTTTATTTTTATGAGTATAAATTTACTAAAATAAAATATTCACCAATAGTTAACCTTTTATCTCCCCAAAATTAGAAAATTTGTCATTCCTTTCAAATATATTCTGTATATATAATAGCATTTAGATAATTGGATTTTATTCTTAATTTGATATTTATATTTTATTTATTCTTATATTTAACAACTATATCATTCATTTCTTGGTTTCTTTCATGGATAGCAGCTCTTAAAAAAAAAAAAAAAAAGAAATTTTAAGTTTCATAGCTGTTTTCTTTTAAAAAACCTGTTGGAAAATGCTATGTGAACTAAATAAATCCTCTAGAATTGCCACTACAGCTAGCTACTCTTCATTTATATAATCTCATATGTCTTCATTAATCTAACAATAAAGATAGTAATAATTTGAAAACATTTATAGCCTCATATGTCCTCAACTATTGTATTTGCTTTTTTTTTTCTAATTACATGTTTATACCTTACAATTATATTTGACTATTGAATCCACTAAAATAGCATTTCAAACTGTATACATATATATTTAAAATATAATTCAAATTTAAATATAAATTAAAATTAATAACTAAATGAATATTAAAAAAATTTAAATATCTATTCAAATTAACAAGGTATTTTTGTATTCTTAGTGGTCAAAAGATCTTAAGATGGTATAAATTTATCACAAATTTTAAATCTGAATGACATTAATTTTGATAATAACAAATAATCAAATTATAATGTATAAAAATGCAATTAATGTTATTTTTGAAAAAATGCAATTAATGTTTTTTAAATGAAGAAATGTTATATGCTATTTAAAAAAAAAAAGACGAGAAATAATGTTTCTTAAAAACATATTATGTCACTCTTAAGATTATGAGAAATTTAGGTGGATGATCAAGATTTTAAATTTGATTAAGTAGATGTTCACTTTTAAAATTTTATAGCTAAATGTTTACACTTGGTAGATACACATATCTACCAATTTTAGTTACTGTACTGAAATGCACTGGGTATATAATTTTATACACTTGGTATATAAACATATATACCGGATATTTTGCTATAATATTTGACAAAGGGACATTTACTGAAATTAGGCCCAAAATTTGGTCAAATTTCTATAAGCCCCTAAGACTATTTAAGGTCCATTTGAGATTGTTTTTAAAGTGTAAAAATTAGATGGATGGATCACTACGGTGCTCGATAAAACTTGCTTTGGCTAGCTAATTTTAAGTGTCTTTTACAGCATAATTTGAGAGTGCAATGGTTGCTTCTAAAATCCCGATTTTGATGTCATTATAAAAATATTCTAAAATTTCCTTAGTGATAAGTTTTATTCCAATTTACGCCTTCTCTTATAACTTCAATATATATATATATATATATTAATGACAAATTATAATACACATAAATGTTATCTTTTGAAATACTATCTTGAAGTCTTTTCTTAATCAATTATTTAATCCTTCTTTATATTAATACATGTTATAATGAAAATAAGAAAATAAATATACGTATGTGAAACATCTTTTTATATTATGAGAACACAATATTTTTATTTTGATAATTAATTATCTTAAACCATATTAACTTATAATTGACCAAATATAAACTTATTTATTTATTTTAATGGCGATTGTTTATGCTCATAACATAGTTGCAGACTTACAACGCAACAGTACCTGTCTAACCTTATACGATAATTACAAAATCAAAAGTCATTGACATCATAACATTAATAATAACCATACTTAAGTATCATATATGCGTGTATGAATTCAAATCATCGGTTCAATCTTGGTATCTGAATCGTAGGTGATCAATGTTTTCATGCCATGACTTTTAAAAGATCTAAATAAGGATAAAACATCTATAAACCATAAAATAGCTCAAAATCTCAAATGATGTGGCATGAACACATGTTAGACATGATTTACGTCACCAAAATTAAACAAATTTGAATTCCATATGTACATTGTTATTATTATTTTACAAACATGAGAATTAGAGTGCAAGTCAAATAAAAGTTGAAGTTTTTCCCAACAAAAAAAAAATAAAATAAAAGAAGTTGAGGGGGTTTCTAATAAAGTATGAAAATGACGTAAGAAAGTGTTTGCTAAAAAACAAATTAGAAAGGTCAATATAATATGTGTGGATGGAAAGTTAAGAATTCAATATTTTGCTTGCACTATCTGTAGTTATTAAAATGTTTGTTTACAATCTAGTCTAATGAAAATTACATACAGAAATCCATAATAAATGGCCTTTTTTTAAAATAAAAAAAATTATAGTACTACGTATACCAACTGTAAATTTTATTTATTATGTATTGGATTTGTCATTACTTAATTAAATCGTTTAATTAAATTGTACTAAGTAAAAAGGTCATCTAATCAAAAATTGATATTGTTATAATTTATTATAGTAGAAGTAACAACAATAAAGTAACAAGTAAATTTTCACATTAGTTGATAAAAATAAAAAATAAAAACGAGTGCTAGTACGTGTCATATTGTAAAGATTTTTAACTAGAATTGTCCGTTGTACTGATTTAGTACAACCATGAAAATTAGTGGTAAGCTCTCGAAAAGGGCCATTACCTCAGCCAATAAGATATTCTTACCTGCTTCAACCCATACCAAAAGAAAAGAGTCCCCATCTCTAATTTTTAATCCAAAGTGACTTTCTGAAATGGTGAAAAATAAATTTCTTTTTGAGTTATGGCCTAATAGAAAGATAAAGTAGCTTTTGGATTCTGGTAATTATTTTTAAAAAAGAGACACGAGTTATTAATTTTTGGAGGAGTGTTAGACATTTTTTTTTTTCACATTATTGTTTCATTGTTTACTAAGTGAAGTTCACTAAAATATTTCAAAACTTAAAACATAGTTAAAGTCCACATTTTTTGTTTAAAATGTTAACCTTTTCTTTTGAAGTAATAAAATAGTAATTTTTTTTAAATACAGTTTAATTAATGGCTTTTTCTTATTTAAAAAGAAAAATAACCCATGTACATGGAAGTCAAACTCCCGACTTAGTACTCAATCCCTCCTACCTCAGTGAGCATAAAATGATAACTTAAATTCATATAAAAGAAATAAAAATTAGTTCTTTAGCCTTTCAAAAAAAGAATCTTTAGATTTTTCACGAGCTAAAATTGCTCACATAATTCCCCTCCAAAAAAAAAAGCCTACATAATATGGGAAGGCAGCAAAAGAGGAAATACATGGATAACGGACGTATTGACCGGGTCAAATGGCGCGTGTAGGAACCACCTCTGCCGGAAAAAACACGTAGGCTAATCATCGTTAAAATGACAACAATACCCTCTGATATTTTCCTCCTGTATGCGCAGCAAGTCAAGGCTATAATTGGAAACATAAAATTCTCGCGGGGACAGAGACAGACTCAGAATTCAGGAAGGAAACAAGATCAACGGCTTCTCCTAAATCCTTCCCCAGTTAACCATTAATTTACTTATCATTATTACATTAATCCTCTCCAATCTCCCGAATTTACCAAATTACCCCCGCTTTTATTGACCGTCGGATCAAACTTCTCCCACCATCGGACGGTAAAAAGCAGGACAAAACTTTTCCCACGAGGTTTTGGATTATTATTTTTTATTTTAAATTTTGGGACACAAAAAAAAAAAGGGGAAAAAAAAAAGAGAGAGATAATGGAAATTATTAGAGGTTAAGGTTTATTTGTTCATCTATATATATTTGTTTTTACAATATCACTATGACTCTATGAGAGTCCGAAATTTATTATATAAATAAATAAAAGAATAAATAATAGTGTGTGTTCCAAAATTTGGAATAGAGGGAGGGCCAAGGGGGTGTCTGGGCGAGTGAAAGAGCGTAGAACCACCAAACGGCTATAAATGGCGTTACAGAGCCTGTGAGCCAGAGAGAGAAAGAGAAGGCGAGATAGAGGGAGAAGGAGACACACAGACAAATTGCCCAGAAAAGGGTTTGTGTATTTTGGCCAAATCCCTTTAAGCTCGTTGTCTTCTTCGCCTTTTGCCACCCTTAGATTTTTTTTTTTTTTGGGGGGGCCCTCTGGTTGATCTGGGTCCGTATGATCTGAAATTTTTGGAGTTTTAGAGCGAGAAATAGAGAGTTGGGGACGAAGGATTAACTGGGCATTTTTAAAGAAAAGTTCTAAATTTTTGGTGAGATTGGTGTATTTAATCATGTCTGATGGATATTATAGTTCAAAGAAGACTGATGATATTTGCGAGGACGTTTGTGGCCAGGTTTCCTTTTCTTGAACGGATTTTTATCTATTTATTTATTTTAATGGGTTTTTTTTTTTAAGTTTTTTTTTTTAAGGGGGGAAGTTTTTAATTTTGAGTTTATGCTTATTGGGATTTTTTTTTAAAAAAAAAAATTTAAAATGAAGCTTCAAAATTTTAATGGAGTTTACGATGCTTTAGCTTGGTAACTTCAATCGAAAATACATGTTTTTGGTGCTCTAGCTTGAGCTCTAGAGTTCTTTTATTTCTGGGTTTTCTGTTATTATTTATTTATTTCAGCAGTGTTTTGTATATTTTGCCTGAAGTTTTGTCTTGTCGAATATTTGGGGAAAAATTTAAGCCTTTCTTTTATCCGGGCTTCAATTTGGGGTAAGCGAGTTAGCGGCAATGTGTTTATATGAAATGTAGTGAATTTTGGCCATTTATGAGTTGGAGATCTTGTATTTCAATCCTTTTGTCCTGAATTTATCTTATCTCGTGCGATATGGGAATGTTTGCTATTGTTCCGTTTCGAGTTAAAATTCTTTTCTGGGTAGTCTAGTAACATAGCTATAAAGTTTTGTTTTCCTAAAACGTGTCTTATGAAAATATGGATTTTGGTTTTATTTCTCTCGAAACATTATGTGGACTAGTTCTTAGTCTTGTGATTAGGAATTATGGTGTTTAAACTAATCATTTATTGTTCTCCTAGTTTGTTTTGTACCAGTAAATTGATTTTTCATATCTGTAAGTTTAATTAGTATGAATGCTGTGGACATGAAACCTTCTTTTGTTGTTGTGTGTGTGTGTGCGTTTTTCTTTTTTTAATCCCAAATCTGAATTAATTATTAGTTGGCAAATTAGTTTTAGAGAGATTCATTTTATGACATTTGAGTTATTGTGTATAATATTGTATGTATAAAATCTAGATATTTAAGGCAGTTTTTGCTTTTCTATGCAGCAGGGACCTCGGGCGGCACTAAGTATGTCTAGACTGCGGTGCATTTTGCGAGGATTTGATTTGAAGACATATATTTTCATGTTCGTGGTTGTCCCAACATGTGTCTTTGGTATATATTTACATGGGCAGAAGATCTCTTATTTTCTAAGACCGCTATGGGAATCTCCTCCGAAGCCCTTCATTGAAATCCCACACTATTTTCATGAAAACATGTCAATGGAGTCTCTTTGCAGACTTCACGGGTGGGGAATTCGTGAGTCACCGAGACGAGTCTATGATGCAGTTCTATTCAGTAATGAGGTAGACGTCCTTACAATCAGATGGAATGAATTGTATCCATACGTGACACAGTTTGTACTCCTCGAATCAAACTCAACATTTACTGGCTTGCCCAAACCATTGCTTTTTGCTAGCCACCGGGACAAGTTCAAGTTTATTGAGCCTCGGTTGTCTTACGGAATGATTGGGGGAAGATTTCAGAGAGGTGAGAACCCTTTTGTGGAGGAAGCATATCAGAGAGTAGCACTGGATCAGCTTCTCAGAATAGCAGGTATAGAAGATGATGACTTGCTGATAATGTCCGACGTTGATGAGATTCCTAGTGCTCACACAATCAATCTGTTAAGGTGGTGTGATGACATACCTCCTATTCTTCATCTTCAGCTGAGGAACTACTTGTACTCTTTCGAGTTTTTCCTAGATAACAAGAGCTGGAGAGCTTCAGTTCACAGGTACCAGAGCAAAACTAGATATGCACACTACCGACAAACGGACCAACTCTTGTCAGATGCAGGGTGGCATTGTAGTTTTTGCTTCCGCTATATTAGCGAGTTCGTATTTAAGATGAAAGCTTACAGCCATTATGATCGAGTGAGGTTCTCTCATTACTTGGACCCTAAAAGGATTCAGGATGTGATATGCAAAGGTTCTGATTTGTTTGACATGCTTCCTGAGGAGTACACGTTTAAGGAGATCATTGGAAAGTTGGGGCCTATACCTCGATCTTATTCAGGGGTTCATCTTCCTGCCTTTTTGTTGAATAATGCTGATAAATACAGATATCTTTTGCCTGGTAACTGCAAAAGAGAAGCAGCAAGTGGCTGAGTCTTTGAGATTGAGTTGCCTAGGTGAAGCTGCAAACTGCAAAAGGTAGATTGACTTGAAGAGGACTATATTTGAAGGTTCCCGGCCATGGTAATGGCAACCGTACAAATATACTTCCAACAGAATCTAGGTCATATTTTAGTGCATAGTGAGATGCTGGAAAGAACTTGATGGGTCCTGGAATCTCAGGAAATTCTATATATTCCTTTTTTTACTTGACTTGGGATTTCTTCCAGCAAGGAGGCGTATCAAAATTTCCAATTTGAGAGGGGTTTTTGGGGGTGAGTGGAATAGCTTTTTATTGCTTTAGCAAGCTAATGTACCTACTTCTTGTTGGTATGACATAATACCCATATGCATGACTAGAATTACATTTCCCAAGATTTTCTATAATGGGAATTTTGATTTTTCAGACTAATTTGTTGTTATAACTTATATTCTTTCTACAATTTGGATACTGTACCATCTATTAACTCCTTTAGTTTTGATCGTAATGCTGATTATCTCTACTACATTCTATGAATTCCAAGGTTATATTACGATCATGCTTTTAGGCTTTCTTTTTCATTAATAGAACATTGTTTGTGACTCAATAGTAGAACACTTATCAGAGTGCTAGTCTCCTCGTAAGTTCCTAAGATACAGTTGCAATTTTCCGTTTTGTCGTAACGTTGGATAATGGTATTGTACTTCTTTTATTTATTTATATTTTGAGTGGAACCAGACTTAGTCAATGTGCATTTAAATCTTTTTAACTGAGCATTGAGTAGCTTTCAAGTATGGAGAGCAATAACATATTAATCATATCCTCAATTGTGATGAATTAGATAATGCCTCATGTGCAACTTTCTATGTTCAGGATTAGTCAGAACCTCCACCATCTATCACAATTTTACAGAATACAAATAAAAATACAAAAGATTCTCCACTAAGTGTGTGATGTGTATGATTTTTCAACTGTTGGCTCATTATGATCTGGATTGATTTTTATTTTTGCTTATTGTCTTGGTCTTCCTTCTCCTTCCTTCCTCTGGTATATTCGGTCAATATTCATGAGTCAATTTTCTCTGGGATTTTATTG
Organism: Trema orientale; assembly: GCA_002914845.1. Taxonomy (NCBI): domain Eukaryota; kingdom Viridiplantae; phylum Streptophyta; class Magnoliopsida; order Rosales; family Cannabaceae; genus Trema; species Trema orientale. The sequence goes on along the minus strand of JXTC01000532.1, from coordinate 142,846 downwards.
CTTTACGAAATTTTTAAAAGTAGTGGTACTTTTATGCTGCTTCCTAGAAGTTAAAGTGTGACGTTGCTCTTTATTTTGTTGTCCTGTGTGTATCACTATCAGTCATTTTATTGTACTACTGTGTGGTTGTGACTTGTGAAGTTATCAATAAGGTACCAATCACCCAGTTTAGGGGTTCATTTAGAAGTTAATATAAGGAGATAACCTTTTCAGGGCAACGGTTATTTTTTTCTTTTTTTATTTTTTCAATGATTATCATTTTCATAAGTTGCTTAAGGCCCCAAGCAGTTTTGAAAATGTCCTAGTAAATAAGACAATGCTATTATGCTACATTATGCTCTGTGGACAAAATTGTAAAAACACTACAATGTCAGACTCATTAGTGTTGACGCTTGGGGTCATAGCATTAAAATCATTTATCATTGGAGTCTTCGCACTTATTGCTCAGAAAAAGTAACTTGGTTCCAGCTTTTAACCCCTATATATGATATATAGTCAATAATTTGACCCAGTATTTTCCAACCCATGTTCCTTCCAATAAGGTCAAGTAATTTATATTCTAACAACTCTAATAATTCCTCTCCAATCACAATCTACTCGTTGACTTACTTGGAGAATTAATTAAAAACCCCAATAGTACAAGCAGTAATAATTATTAAAACATTCGAGACATAAAACCCTACCCACAAGCTAATTCCAGTTTTATCTTGTAAATCTTCCTAGCAACCAGTTTGGAGGTATAAGCTTGTCTTTTTCTGACCACAATTAATATTCAGCCAATTACTCAAACCTACACACTCTTTTAGGTAGGGCTCATCACAGTTGTTCAACTCACTGTTGTGTGATTTATTCTTAAGCTATCTATGTATCTCTCTCTCTTCTAAATCTCCACAGAAAGTTCTGCCTTTACTTGTTCAACTTCATTGGAACCCAATTGAGACTTCTTTTTTTTTTTTGTTTTTCTTTTTTTCAAAGAGAAAAAAAATAATCACTATAGTAGTGATAATTATGATGCCAATGTCTCCTACCTCATACTTTAAAAATAATTAAATATTGGCATATTTTGTCCTACTATAACATTCCACCATGTTACATTGTAACGTAAACAATGCAATGCATATAGAATAACAATTTTAGACAAGACTCTTATTCTTCCTGATAAGAGTAGAAAAATGTCGAAGATACAGTTTGTGAGAATATATATATGCATGTACATATAGTTTAGAAGACAGCTTCTAACAATAATTTACCTACAAAACATAGAGAATTCTATAATTTTACGAAATTTGATTGAATTAGTTGCCGTGATGATCACCAAAAAGGGCTAGACTAAACTGGAAGGACCAAGTATAAGTCGTCATTAATACGGTGCGACGTGTAAGACTGTAGGAGTTGACCTGTGAAATCGTCCACCGTTCACGTTAAGAGCTGACTTGGTGATCTGGCAACTCAATTTTTATTGACTTATTTGTTTATTTATTTAGTTTTGATGCTTTAGGATTTTACAATTATTTTCTTTTGGAAAAAGTTTGGTTAATATCTTTCTCATAAATCTGCTTTCGAAATGTTTTCACTTTTCATTGTGGTGTCCCTCGACCTTTCTAAATCATAATGGGAACGCCACCAGAGTAGGGATTTTTCCATGCGGCACACACTTGGTGCGCCACGTGGCAAGTTCTTGTGCTTAATCTAATCGTTTATTTTACCGTCTTGAACACGTCCACGCGCTTTATTCAAAGAAAATTTTCTTTCCCAGTCTGTGCTGTAAGAAAATGGGCGGGCCAAACGAGCCAGCCTGTGACATGCCCTGGCCCGGTTTTGAGCCGGGCCATAAGTTTAAATCCGGCTCAAAGGGCCCCTTTTTTTAGTTTATGGCCAGGTCTAGCCCGCCCTTTCCTTTGGCCAATCAGGCTGTAGCCCAGGCTGGACCTTGGCATTCAAATTCCGGCCTAGCCTGGCCCGCTTCTCCTCTCCAGCCCGTTAGGCCCAGGCGGCCCATTTTTACCCCACTCGCTGCCACACACCCTTAAAAAAAATTAGTAGAAATTTCCTCCCTTACAGCTTTATCGGTTCATGATCACTGTACAATTAGTCAAATTTTTGAACAAGAAATTCCTCACTAATCCAAAGTATCTAAACCCAACTTAAGATAATGATATGATATAATTCTAATTATGCTGGTATAGATGATAATTTGCTCAAAGAAGTTCCCACATTTGTTCTTTTTCACTCTATTTATTTATTTATTTTAGTACCAGAAAATCAATCAAGTACAAAAATTGTGTTCATTTCCTCAGAGAAATGAGGTTTTGACCTCAATTAATTTCAAGACTTCTATCTTGCACATCCATAAATCCACCCAGCTTTTCATTTCACCGATTTTGCTCAATCCCATGAGTAGTACACTACACTAGCTGCAGCACTGCATGTCCGTCCAAGCTTGCCAAATAAAACAATCCCATGTTCATGGAACCTCCAAAAGCAAATCCCATGAAGGACTTCCTTCACTGAAACTGGAAAAGGACCACCATTGCAACAAAAGGCACTTGCCTTGGAATCTTTATAAAGCTAATTAATCACTGTCCCAAGTCTCGTCAATCTCTCTCGTTGTTCTTGTTCTTCTTGTATCAGTCTTATCCTTGTAATCCTTTTTCACGTGATACTCCTCTTCATCATCACTGCTCAAGTAATTTAATTTTCCAGCCCCTGATGCTTGTGAGTCTTCCTCAGCTTCTGATTCCACCAGCCAAGCATTTGCTGAATGACCAGAATTCAAATCCTCCTCATCCCATTTTCGCCTTAAGTTTGCTCCAGTACTTCTTAAAGGATCTTCATTCTTATCAGTGCTGCCAGCTCTATTTTGCCTACCCTTCACAACTCTTGATACCCCTAGCCTACGCTGACTTTCATCAGAATCATCGGCACTACTCTCATAAGTCATTCTTCCACCCTTCTCTTCCTTTAGGTTATAAGAGTCCTCTTCTTCATCACTGCCACTCCTATAATTATAATTAGTTGCTCTTGCTGCATTCGAGTGATGTTCTTCATCACCATCCGATTGCCACATTGCAGTTTCGAGATCACTCAACACATTTTCTTCGTCAGAATCCTCTTCAGGCATACTCTTTCTGAAGTTTACAGGAGCATTTCTCCTGTGCACTTCATTATTTCTGGGCCTGCCAATCTTTTCCTGCTTTCTCCTGTCACCTCTATGTACCTCAAAATTCTCTTCACTTTCATCAGACTCATCCGTGTCACTATCAACAGGGCTAGCAACCCTAGCATTGCGAGATTGCCATTCATCATCTCCATCATTGTCTTCATCGTCACTTTCATAAGTCCTCGGTTTGCCCCGAGTATCCTTCCAACTTCTAGCCCCTTTGATCTCATCATAAGAGCTATCACCTCTAAATGTTTCAGCTCTTCTGAATCTCCCACCAAAATCCTCTCTATTCAAGTATCTGATTCTGCCAAAGTCTTCTTTTTCTGCTGCTTCCTCAGCAGCCCATTCTCGTTCTGCTGCATCTTCTATCTCTGCTATGAATTTGTCTAACTCCTCCTGCTCCTTTTCATCAGAAGGTTCTGACGGTTCAAAATTATTATTAGGTCCTGTTCCTGATAGTTTCTCCTCATGAAAAACGTATGGGGTTCCTTCCTTCTTGTCGATTGCATTAAAGAATGAGGAAGCTACTCTCTGGATGCTAGCGGTTGCAGCTGGATCCTCAGGATTTATACCATTTCGGCGAAGTTGCTGCTCAATCTTCTTTATGTTTAGCTTCTGAGATTCAAGAGCTTGTTCAAATCTGGCCTTGAATAATGCCTACATAAAAGACATAAAAGTTTGAAGTTCTTTCTTAACTGCTGTGGTGCCTGCATAATTATAAACTTAGGCACCTAAATAGCAAATAATGAGTTAATTCAGAAAATTTCTAGCGTAAGATTCTGGAGCAACCAAACCTGCCTACACCTACAACATAGCAAATCTGTGCATAAAGATTTAACAAAAAAATAGAAACTCCTTTTTATCTTCTTAAAACCATGGATAAGTTGCCACCACTGCACCATCCTTAGTATCTGTTTGGCTGAAGAGTATCTTAGTAATTTATAACAAAAGAGAGAAGATTACAAGGTTGGCATATAAAAATTTGGCAAAGTTTTATCCCTTCATTTCACTTCTTAAGAAGAAGGCAGAGTGTGGGTCAAATCCAAAATGGGGTTGCGGGTACCTAAATTTTTCATTATGGGGATTAGAAGAACATACTCCAGGTGCTTGCAGCCCTGCTCTTGTAAGCAGAAAGCCACAAAAACAAACTTTCCTAGTAGTTCGTTTCTTAACATACATAAATATTAGGCTCTGCCGGGTACATGCAACTTACTTGAAAAGGGATTATAGAAAGAACATAAAATGTTTATACTACACCCACCTTTCTTTTTGTGAGGGTGTTGATAGGTATTAAATTCTTTGGTTGACGATAATTCCTACCACGGAACATGATGATTGTTTTGACATTATGTATGTTTATCACGATTCCACCACTTAGTCGGGCAAGCATAGTTGCCATCTCCTTGATTTTTTCTTTGGGGAAGTTATCACAACAAACTTGCACGGTCTCGTGAAACTTCCAATGTAGATGCATATTTTGGACAACTCCTCCAAAGACTCCACGAACACCAACAGGTACATAATTTTTGTTTCTGAACCCGATCTTTTTAAATGCCTGAAGCTGTTCAGGTGTTAATAGTTCAGGATCATGTCGAGGGGGTGGGAGCTCTGGAAGCTCGTATTTCTTCAGCTTTTGTAGGAGCAATGCCACTTTTCTCTTGGCCTGCATTAGTTAAATCGTAGGCATGCTTATTTGATAAGTTTAGAGTTTAGACGTTAATAAGATGGTGTTATAAGGCGAGAAAACAAGATCAAGATAATTGGATAAAATAAGCTCAGAAAGTAAATAAACTAATTTAGGCGGCAATCATGATCATGAGTATATCTATAAACTTGAACAACAGTTAACCACCATAACAATAAGCACGGTATAAATTATGTTTACGACCAGAGAAAGAATAATCAGACTCTTCGTTAATCATTAGAAAGGAATGATGCCAATCATCATAATTCTTTTCATATATCTCTTTGTTTTCTTACAAGATACTTTAAATTGTTTAGAACTACCACCAGCATAGTTTCTGACGTGATTTGGGTTAAATAAATAATAATGATAAATAATAATTTATTAAAAAAAAAAGATTTCATCTGCTCATAAGGAGCTTCCAAGCATCTATATGCTCTACACCCTACATGCCAAAATCCTCAAATTTTGAATCATCGCTTTTTTCATCACACTAACTTGCAACATGTGATGCAATATTTCATCACCAATCGACTGTGCTACTATACTAAGTTAACCAAGAAACTCACATTATCGCTGAAACTAGAGTAAAAATCAAAAAGCTCCAAACAACATACCCTTTTAAGGTTGTAAACGAGCCTCTCATTTTCAGTCATCAGCTTCTTTTGAATCTTTTTGGCTCTCCGAACTTCCCTTAGAGTTTTACCAGACTCCCTTTTCATCCGCTTCTCCACCTTGCTTCGCATGCTTCTCCCTTTTGAGGTCGACATCGACCGGCACCATGCATGGAAGGGATTGAGCACTGTAGATGAAGACAACAATAAACCATCTTCTCTTGGCTCACTTGGTGGAACGACATTACTCGAGGCGATTTTTGGAGAACATTCTCTTAACAGCCAAACACTTCTGACATATAATAAACCAATTTCATGAGAGAAAAGTAAGAAATACCACTCAAACTAATCCCCCCAGTAAGCACAAACTTGAGTGTTCAATTCAGAACAAAGTGGAGTAAAAAATGATACATTATTAAATATCAAAAACCCATATCAAAGAAACCATTTTTACATCAAAATAATACTGAAACCAATAGAAATTTAACCTAAATATGATAATAAGAAGTAAAAATTTGAGTCTTGAAATGGTTCAGTATCCAGTTAAAGAAGAAAAACACGAGCACATTCAACTAAGCCGAAAGCATATCAATTCGTCACAGTAAGAAACCCAAGTAACAATCGATTCTCATTACTCGTCCTTAACTTTCTCAGACCAAACAGAGCGAAATCGAGAGAGAGAAAAAAAAAAAAAAGAAAAAACACATACTTTGAAGGAGTGGAATGGAGAAGAGAGGAGAGGGTCTTCAAGCTATGCCTGTGCAGGTTCCTCGCAACGAACATTGATTTTGTCAACGAAGAGGGTTTGACTCCACTCTCGAACAGTGCAATTCTTCTCCCCCTTTCTTAATAATCTTCCATGCGTCTTCTTCACTTTCGAGTTCGAAAGGTTTTAGATTTTCAGGGTTTTAGGTTTTTGGTGGCCACGACTTTCTTGACCAAAATGGACTCCCTTGAGGGTTTGCTTTGCCAATCAAAAATGACTAGTCGTAGGGTTAAAACTGAAAATAGACATATAGATATTAAAAACAGAAGTATACTTTGGTGATTGATGATTGTCATCAGAAGAAGAAAAAAAAAAAGGAATTGATGTCCGTTTTACTAGTTTTAACCCCCTTTTTTGTGCTTGTTGTCGTTTTCTAGATTATTGTCGTTTCTCGATGGAATTTAGATTTTTTTTTAGGTTGTTGTCGTTTTCAAAGTAAGCTGTCTCGATTTTAGTGTCGTTTTGTTTAAGTGCCGTCATTTTAATGTCGTTTTATTGATACGGATTTTCAAGTAATATATGTGGTTTAGTTAAGCTGTTTATCATTTCTACAATTAATGTTGTTGCCCCTCCCAAAAAAACAAAACAAAACAAAAAAAAAAACAATAATGTTGTTGCTTCAATGTTATCTTTGAATTAAAGTAGGAATGACAACGAGTCAATAGAAAATAGTTTTTCAATTATCAATTCTGTCTTTGTAGTTGATCGCAATATTATATTCGCACCATTAATTATTCTTTTACATTCAAGGATTATCTAAAGGATAATGAGAAAAACTATAATTTATCGTTACTCATTGATTATGTTAAAAAAAAAATGGGCATAATGACACTAATAACCATAATTTTTTTTAAACCTGAGCTTGTATTACCTTGTTGTTTGTGTCTTTATAGTTCTCTTAAGTTTCTACTTCTCTTAACAACTGTTTAAAAATGTCTTACAAGTGACAAGTGGGTGTATAAGGGAACAAATATTTATTTGGCTTATACTTCTCTTAAGTTTTCTACTTCTCTTAACAAAAGTGGGTGTATGAGGGAAGTGACTGTTTAGCCAACTGTGGCAAGTGAGTGTCAAGTTATTTGAAATTTACAAATGTGTTGTCCTAATTTATTCAAAATTTGTGGAATGAGATAAAAAAATTAGGTGAATACCACTTATTTTTCCTCATTAATTAAATCTACCACCATACTACTTTTTTAAATGAATTCTTGATGAATTCTTGATGGATTCTTGACAGATTCTTGACGTCAGTGGTAATTTTGACAGATTATTGATGGATTGTTGATGAATTCTTTACAGATTATTGACTAATTCCCTCCCAAAAGTGGTAGAATCTAATAGTGGCGGTAAATTTAGTTAAACATTTGAAAAAAGTAATAATTGTCTATTTAACCCATTTTCCACTACAATGTTGGTTTTGGCCTATACTTAGTTTGATAACCAAATTAGATAAAAAAACAAAAAGGTGAAATTTATATTGATTTGCTGATTCAAGAGGATATTTTTGTTTTTTATACTTGGGACAACCGAGGGGATAAATTAAGTATTTAATCTAAAATCAACGAGATATGTTTATAATAAATCCCTTAATATATTATTTCAAGTAGTATGTTTTTTTAAAGGCGAAAGAAACATGATTTCTTTAACCTTTTCTTAAATAAAATAAAATAAGGCCATTGGGCCTTAACTACTGTTATGTGCGCTGGCCTACGTTATTTTGTCGCAAATACTTTTACAAGTATAGAATTTCAAATCTAGCCTTTGTCATATAAGAGCTAACTAAATATATTTAAAAGGAAATTTGATTTTATATGGTAAAATTAAAAAAAAAATGAAAAAAAAAATCCTAGATTTTAATTTGTTTGAAAAATATTGGATTTATTTTGAAAAATATTATTTTTTAAAATATTTTTTAAAAAAATCATTTTTCCTTACTAATTAGTGAGATTCTTGAGGTAACCGATTAAGTTACCTACCTTAAGTAACTCGACTCGACTAGTTTCCTTAGGTACCACTAAAAAAATACCAATTTTAAAGAAAACTAGTGTTTTTCTAAATATTTTTGAAAAATAGTATGTTTCTAAATCAATTTGTTAAAAAAGATATTGTACTAAATAAGTTCGAGATATCTCAAAAAATTCAGCCTATGTGGTATTTTTCAATTGTTTAGACTTTGGACCTACATTTTTCTAAGAAGCCTTATATTTAAGGGTCTTTTAGCAAAATGACTGAATAGTGGGCTTATTTTAAGTAAATGTGTGTAAGGATAACTAGTATATTAGTGTATATACCAAGTATAAAATGTAATGTCCCCAGAATAAAAACTAATATACTCAATATATAAACTAAAGCTGGGTATATAAGTAGATATACCATGTGTATAAATACATATAAACTAATATGCTCAATACATAAACTAAAGTTGGTATATAAGTAGATATACAAAGTATTAAAATATATATACTCAGCCATTTAACTATAAAAAGAGAAAAATGAATGTTTATTAAAACGAATAGTAAAAAAAGGACGCACTCTAATTTTTTCTGTATTTTTAAAAGTAAAATTTTGTACCAAAATTACCCAGATGATAGTTTTAAATCTTAACTAGTTAGTGAAAAAAAATACTAATCAACTGACAAAGCTCAATGAATAAATTAAAAAAAATCTCAACAAATGAGCAAAAAATTAGGGCGAAATTTCAAACTTTACAATAAAAATTGTTATAAAACAAAAACTTAAAAGACATTATTAAGGATAAAAACTTAACCCCATAAAATGCTAGGGACATTGAAATAAATAGTAATTTTGACTAAAATAACTTTTCTAAGAGTGATTTGAAAAATAACTTTTCTAGTAGTGTTTTAGTGTTTTGTGACCATGTGTGATGGAAGATCATACTATGTGTGACTATTGATTAGTCTTAGAAAAGTTATAATTTTATACTCATAAATTGTGTGACCTCTCGTTATACAATTTGTAACACTAGTAGAAATGTCAATTTGAAAAAGACTACTAAAAAAGTCATTTTGTTCCAAATTAGTACGTCAATTTCCCAAAATGCTACTAACCCTAATTTCCACTTTTGTCGCTACGACCTTCATGCCCCAATTGCACATTTATTGAGGTAGATCTTGGTTTGCTCTTATAAGTTACATGAGCAATGCTTTCATCTCAATTAAAATAAAAACAATACCCAATGTTAAATTCTCATAGTGATAATTAATTTACAACTTGGGTTGGTTTGATAGTTAGATGAATAATGATATTCATTACAATTGGAATACAATCCACATCTCAAATTCTCATAGTAATAATTATTAACATAGTTGTGAATTTATATAGTAGAAGTCATCTTTATGAAATTCCAACTATCAACAATAAAAGATTGACATAGGAGTATTTTATTTAGTTCTTCTTTTATATAAAAAAAATTCCAATTGGGAGGGAAAGCCTTTTCCCAGTTAGATACTCCTCTAACTTCTAAATCCACGCTACTAGCCTACTATAAATCCATGCAAAGCCAATAAGATCTAAATATACACAACACATAGAATGAGTCATTTGAGATAAGTTATTACTTCTTGATTTTGGCGATCTTTCCTCGTGAAGATCCCTATAAAGCATAAGTAAAATCGCTTAAAAAAATTTTAACCGAAAAAAAAAATAAAAAAAACCAAGCTAGAGATCAATAATATTACCAAATTAAGTTAATTATTTTATATTCACCAATACCTTGTCCCACTGGTCCCAACAAAGTAAAGCCCTCTCCAACTAATACTAAATAACAAGTTATGCGGTCGATCGAATCGCACATCTTGCTGTTCATGTGCTTTAGTATTACTTTCTAGAGGAGTGTTAGTTCTGTTTTTTTTTTTTTTTTCCCTCTCTTATGTTTTACTACTTTAAATTCTACTAAAATATCTCAAATTTGATTATAAAACATAATAAAATTCACGTATTAAGCAATACATAAAAGTAAAATTAGCACTCCTCGTACTTCCTAAAACAAGAGTATAAAATTACAAAGTCACCAGTGTTCCAAACCATCATTTTTTCTATCTACATTTAGTAGTAATAACTAATTAAGGACTTTCATTTAGAGATGTCAATTGAGTTAGGTCATCCATAACCATGAATGAATGTGTATATTTTCAGGGTATTAGCTTTTTGGGGGTGAGACTTTATCTACCAAAATGGACTTCCTTTCCTTGATGTTCCGTTCACTAATCAAAATTCTTCCTAGATGATTAAGGATAGGGTTAAAACTCAGTGATTGATGCTGCTTTACCCAGTTTTGACGTTTTTACGCTTGTTGTTTTTACGTAATCAATGTTGTTTTCCAGATTGACGTCGTTTATTATTTTGTTGTCATTTCATCGAATATATCGTTGTCGTTTTTCAAGTAATATGCATTGTTTATTACTTTATTTAAGCTGTTGTCGTTTCATCATTTAATCTTGTTGCTCGTGCTTGATGTTATAGTTGAATTTTAACTGATATCGTTTCTTAGGTTGTTACATCATTGATGTTGTTTAGTTCAGTTTGGGTTTATTTTCAATGTCGTTTCTTGATTGTTGTCTGTCTTTCGAGCAAATGTCGTTGACGAATTTTATTGTTGTTTACTCCAATTCTGTCATTGTTGAGATTGCTGTCATGTGCCGAGTTATTTTTGTCGTTTATGTTAATAAACAGAGTGAGTTATGTCGTTCCTCCATATGTGATCGAAATTAGAAAAGAGCGAAACACATCTAAACAGAACTCTTACAAAGAGAATCTCTTTTTTCCAGAATAAAAGAACAACAGTACATAATGCATTTTCCACACATAAACTGCTGAATATGAGTACCACGGAAGATTCAACGGTTGCTTTCATCCATAACAAAGGAGATCTTTAAGCTGTCCTAGAAGTCAGAAGCAGCGTCAATCCCAGTCAAGAACACTCCTTTTTTTTTTTTTTTTCCCAACTCAATACAAGTACAGGTTATTAACAGTACTTACTACACAAGAAACATAAATTAGCTTTTAAACTAGAGTCTAGAAACATAGGGAGAACTGATGAAGATATATCAACACTTCTTATATCAGCTCCATTAATCTCAGCCGAGAAACGAATCTCTCGTGGTAGACAGCCGAACAGTTTTTAACAACAAATCCATTTGGATTATCACCTTGAACCATTGGAAAGCTTTATGACTATGTCAGTCATTCCTCAAGTAGTTGATTCTCAGAAGCTCTCATAACCAGTCTAACCAGTCAAGTATACTGTCTTGCGAACAAAACTGCAAATTCTGCATTAACCGGGAAAAAAAAAAAGATGAAATAAATATTAGTGGCACTATATGTAGAATCCCAACAAAATATATGAAGAAAGGTGCTCAGGAAAAGCTTACAGAAAGCTGGAAATCTGGTGGAGTATCAAGTTCAAGGTTTTCAAGGTCAGATATACCACAGGGGGGAATGCTTTCCCCAGCCAATGTATTGCCATCGCAAGTAAAGTCAGTGTTAGGTATGTAACTAAATCTCGAATCAAAAGTTTCCTTGCATAACAAGGAATTGTCAATGCTATTTAGATCAGAGTCATCGACAGCCTGAGATTCGCCTGCCAGCCATGGGTACCTCAACTTGTCGTCACCCTGAGAATCAGTTTGAGGGATAAGAGATAATTCCTCGAGAAGCCCTCCTTCCTGTAATAAAAGACCAAGTGAGGGAAAAGAAAGCATAAACTTTATAAAGATTCATGAAAAGGATATAAAATCCTTGTAGAATAATAACAATAACACTTTAACTACCTTGGCAGATGACTGGAACAGATTAGTATCAGTAATATCATCATTCGGTATGGATTTCCCATGTCGAGGTGGAACTGGCGGATCTGAATTTGGGGTCTTGGGAATGGCTTGAAGTGCTTTGGTATCAAATTCTTCAATTGGATGATTGGTTTCATTGTTTTCAGACTGTTTAGGTTGCTGGTAGTAGATCTTTGACACGACATACTCCCCCTCCTTTTCATCTTCCTCAGCTCCCAAATGATATTGATGCATAACCCAATTGGTTTTATCTGGCTTGGAACCCTTAGTACTTTTATAAAGAACCATAATCTTCTTCCAGCCTTTCTGAACTCCGTTTTCGATCACAGCTTTGGTCTTACCTGTTTTGTGCCAGCGTACATGCTCTGCTGTTGAACCCTGCTGGGTCTGAACCTTGCGGCGCTTCCGTTGACCGGTGGAATACGCATTAATTGTTTTATGAAAGAAATGAGTGCTGCTTCCATCTTTCTTAGCACCTGAAATGAAAACCAGGTCCAACTTTCACTCATCAGGTTTCTCACCAGATTTGACAAAAAGTAACTAAAAGGTACATGAAATAGACTCTGTATTCAAAACATCATCCAACTTTCAAATTGTTCAACTTGGGGTTACTGAAAAATAAAGGAAAAAAAGAAACTTTAGCAAAGCATGAAGAGAAATCTGCCTTTGTTCTTTTCACGTCCATATTCAAACGGCTATCCATTCATCAAAAGTAGATTTAGAACTAAATTATAGAAATCCGTCATTATTCGCAAATTTGCTACGTTGTGAAAGCACAGAATTGGAACAATCAGTTGAATGGGAATTACCAGGAAGGTTTTCTGGATGGTCACAATAAATTCCTTCCCCCTCAAGTGTGGGGATGAATTCGTCAATAAACAAGTGTGGAATTATGTTTCCAGCACCACATTTTCCAGCCAAATGTTCAACAAGTTCTTCATCAGATGGTTCAAACTTTACACCAGCTGGCAGCCCAGGCCACTCAGAAGAAACCTGCAAAAGATAGGTCCCCAAAGATACACATCGTTAAGAGAAATTACATAAAAGAAATCAGTAAATTGACAAATCATATCCATGCCAAAATTTTCCTAGATAAAGCGAAGGTAATAGATTGGTATTTCAGCTTACATCACTGTTGTCAATACGATAATGGCAATTAGGGCATTCACGATCCCCTCCACAGTCTTTTATTTGATAAGCTGAAGAACGAGAAGCACTTTTCACTTTCTTCGCGATTCCTCTGCTGTTAATAAGCCAACTCCTAGAACCATGATCAAATACAAGTCAGAATTACAAGACAAACATCTTTATTCCAAAGGAGTGCAATGAGAAGTTATATGGGTAAGATGTGCACCAACAGAGAGTAACAACTATCAACAAACCATTCATGAATGGAGAAAGAAAAAGCTAACTGTCAAAGCGAAACTATGATTACCTAACAACAACAAACACAGAATACAACTATAAAACCAAAACACAACAAAACTATGCTACATTGTAACAAAATTTATAGCAAAATGCATCCCATGGATTTCAGTAGAATCCTTTTGCCACCAAGTAGAAAAGCTCCATTTTGCAGTCAAGTTCAAAATATTTCTCCTACCTTGTAGAAAAGGGAAATGAAAAAGGTACAAAAAACAGGCGTGTGTTCTTTTTCGGCCTACTTAATATACATTTTCCAACTTTAGAAGAATACACAGAGTTATAATACATCAATTAGTTTTCCACATTCAAGCACAACTGAAGCTGCCTCGACCTTCTGCTAGTTTGGTGGAAGAAACTAAAGTGTCTAAATCACTTCACCGCAATGCTGATCCTAGTAGTTAAAGCAAAATAGCTTACCTTGAGGATTAAGTCCACTATGATTCAGAATGGGTTGATAGTTTTCATTAGGAAAGTTATCACGTTGTTCAGAAATCAATTAAAAGAGTCCAAAACTTAAAACAAAAAAGCACTTTATGATGAAGAAAAGTACACATTTTGGATAAAACTATCATCTAAAGAACCCACTTTCTTTTTTCTTTTCTTTTTTGGTTCTAGTTCTTAGTTGAGCAATAAATGATCATCCACCATAACATCGAATGGTCCCCACGGAAAAAAGAGGTCCGAACCCCTACCAACAATTTCCATATCATTGATTTCGTAGACCCGGTTCAAATTGGGGGATACAGATTGAGAAAACTGAAAATGGGTATCTCATAAGACACCCAAAACCTTAAACACATGAACCAAAGCGAGCTCACTAAAAACCCAGAAAGCACACTCTCCATAATAGCATTTTCACAAGATTATTCCAACAAAGCAGTAATCTTCATCTCACATAAATAAGCTTAAATCCTCAATGAATTCCGAACCTCAATATACATTAAGGGTTTATCCCAAAAAAAAAAAAAAAACCATCATCGTTTCACACCATAAATTTCGATCACCAAAAGGAAGGAAGCAAACAAGGACGAAAATGGGTATCTAGGTCTAAGAAGTTCACTAACCGTTAAGGGTTTATCAAAAAAAAAAAAAAACCCCATGAAAAACAAAACCCATCTCCAAAAGAGAAAAACTTGGTCTTAGAATCCATTGATTTCTTCATCAAGTTCAGATTTTGATTACTGTTATCATCAAATAAAGCTTACCTTTCCATTTCTTGAGAAACAAAATGAGGATTTTCTTAAAACCAAACACATTCAAGAGAGAGAGAGAGAGAGAGAGAGAGAGTGTGTGAGAGAGACTATTTAAGCTCAGCTGCTCTGTTATATGTATTGAGAGAGCTCTCTGAGTCTCTCTCTTCCGTTTCTCCACTAGGCTAAGTTAAAGTGAGGTGACAGTGTGTGCAAGCGGGAAAACTAGGCCTAGGAGCCCGTTTGAGAGGCTCGGAGGCCCAACCTAAGGTTCGGATTACGGATCTTTGAGAAAACGAGGACCGAGCCAATGGTAATCTATGGCCCACGGTTGACCAGACCTGGGTCCGAGCCTTTGGGTTCGGAAACCGAGTAATGTGTCATTATGGTAAATTTCTTTTGTGGGACAGGATAACCTTGTTCCCCAAGCTATATACGGAAAACGTTACAGAGACCTTTCGGGTTACCTTTTTTGACTCTGAATATTCATTTAATGACGTTCTTGCACTTGTGACGTAACTTCCTTTGTCGGCTCAAAACAGGAACTTATTGTCTTCCGATATTATAATATATATTATTTTATAACCGCGAATAGCATCAAGTCGTTGTAGTATAGTGGTGAGTATTCCCGCCTGTCACGCGGGTGACCCGGGTTCGATCCCCGGCAACGGCGTTCTTTTTTATCAGTCCATTTTTTCCCCGTTAAAATGAATGAAAAACCATTTTACAAAAGTTTTTGATCTTTGATATCATCATATTAGCTAAGAGAAACACATTAAAAAAAAAAGAGCAACGTATTAAGAATGTATTAACATAACCCATAAAAAAGCAACTAGTGATTCCTCTTGCAACTGTCATAGCAAGCTCCAATGTAGTCTCCCACTGCATTGCCATCTGTAATCAAAATCAAGAGTCTTGATTTGGTTCTATTAGGCAAGAGCCTTTGATTGTATTGATGAAAGAAATATTAATAAGAATATATTGCCGTATGAAGAAGTGGTGCTACTAATGGAGTTGGTGGTACAATCAAGAGTACAGTCATGGACAGCATGAAGGAATATTTCAGCACAAAATGCTGAAGCAACAGAGAGACATTCCAAGAACGTAATAGGTGACTCAATAAATACACTGCAGCATATCCCGGTGGCCGATATGCACGTTTGAAACTTCGTGTTGCTCATAATTTGCGAAATTGCTGAATCATCAATAAGAAAGAGAGTGATGAAAAACAGTACTAGAAAATGAAGGAGCTGAGATAGAAAGGTAGGCTCTTTTGCTCTCACTGCAACTGAGTCATACATTATGATCAACACCATTATCAATTTCACAACTTTTCCTATTCCAATTTCTTCCATACCTTCTCTCTCTCTCTCTCTCTCTCTCTCTCTCTCTGTGGTTGAATCAAAATCATAAAACAGATTGTGCCCACATCCTTATAATGCAAATAAATTTTGCCCACATCATAAGTATTCTAATAAGTCAAAACACATTAGTCAAAGGTAATGAAGGGTTTTGGTTTAAGTTAAGACTAAAAGAGACATTTCAAGGAAGGAGACCTTTTTTACGGTGTTATGCGGCTTTTGGAAACTGTAAAGGTTTAGGAACTTTCAGTTTAATTGTCGTTTGTTAGTGTCTCGTCTTTCGGATAAGAGTGTATCAATTCCAAGTGAGTCAAATGGTTAACCGGCTACTGCTGATAATTTAGTTCATTAACATGGTCTCTTTAGATGCATGGGCAGCCTAGTAGAACAAATGCCCTAGGAGAAGATTGAATGGTTTAATCAAACTTCTGGGCTCTTTTCTTTTTCATTTGATTGAATAAAGGTTTAGTGAGTTTGTATAATAGGAGTAGAGGCTTTTGGATGGACCTGATTTTACAATGTTGTTACATCACAGCAACCCCAACTCCAGGACTCTAAAAACTATAAGCTAATGTGATTGAGACTACATAAATTTGACAGAACATCAGACACAAGGCAGCTTCTTGTGGCAGCTCAAATGACTAAATCAAAGTAACATCTTGTTTTGAAGATGCATTTTTACAGAGGGTATTGTTTATTGGGTGTCCTAATAGTTATTTTTGAATTCCTCAGAGGCGGAATTGTGCCCTTTCGAGGGATTAGAAACACTGGTTAAAGCAGAAGAAGAAGCCTTTAGGTTTCTCTTCCATATCGGTTTTTGGTGCATCTCCTGCATCATCTCTAATGGCCATTAAAGAACTGGTACCGGGCGACTCTGGTGGCAGCACAGCGTTAGATTTAAAAATTCGTTGTGGAATTACGGGCTCCGGTGGTGAAATCATAGAGAGATAGTGCAGCAGCATTTGTATAATTTGGCTGAAGTTGGGTCGATCATTTGGATCCTCTTTCCAACATGAAGTTACGATCAAAGCCAAATCCTCAGGGAGGTTTTCAGCACTCGGCCTCACATTCTGAAACAACAACAGAAAAGAAAAATATAACCTCAAATCTTAAGGCAACTAAGCACCTGGAGCCGTTTAGCTATTCAAGTAACAGGTAGATAAATAGTGTCGAAAGTCTTCTAGATGACTTCTTATTCGTGTATTCCTAGTTTGTCTGCAATTCACTGACTAGTGGTTTGTGTTTCTATCAATTTGGTTTAACAAATTCATAAGACAACACTATGGCAGGCCATAAAATGAGTTTCTAGTTATTTTAAAAGGTAAATTTCAGTAAGTACTATTCTAGTTATAATTTGGCTCCGGAGTGTCTAAGATATGATGTGGATGGTGCTACTTGCAAGTATTTCAATATAATGCTAGCACAAAAAATTCTGCTAAACACTCCTACAGTCATTTAACAACTTAGTGCTCTATGTCTATCTAACCTGAGATAGAAACACCCTCAAGAAACTATCCTAAACATATTTAAATGGATCAAGTTTTTATAAACTACTAGATACCTTAAAAGCTGCGGCATATGCTGCTTGTAGATTTGACATGCCTTCAAAAGGCAACTTATTATGGATGAGCTCCCACAACACAATTGCAAAGCTGTATGCATCCACCTTATGATTGTAATGCTTCTTCTCGCCGTGCCTTAATGTGACCGTGCTGTAAAGCTGCAACCATATAGAACAGCGGATCATTAGTATCCTAATGAAAACAACCAGTAGAGGAGAGACTAAAAAATTGAGAGATAACTATAATATTAGAATCGTAAATCATTTTACCTCCGGTGCCATCCAACGATAGGTACCAGTTTCAGCAGTCATCATCTCTGTCAACGACTCTTCTCTAGCTAAGCCAAAATCAGCAAGTTTAACTGTTTTATGGTCCGCAGTCAAAATCAAGTTCTCTGGAAAGGAAGGGAAAGGAAAGGAAATATGGTCAAGAGAATTTAGTTGAATCTCTTATTCTAAAGATGCAATTGCTATACACTGCATCACCTCGAAGAGGTGTCGAGAAACAGTATCCAATAAAAAGTGGTACAGACTAGGGAATTAAGGATTTTGAGGTAAACTCTATCAAGAAAACAAGGCCATCCGTTTATTGCCGAATTCAACTACCCACAGAGAAAACTACAATGAAATGCAAGAAACGTTGAAAAGTCAAGTGATAGGCACATAAACAGTCAATGTACAAGGAGAACCAATAACAATCAATTTTGGAGACTTAATGTGAGCCCTGTCATGTTTAAAAGGAATAGCTACTCCTGATGCTTACTACTTCCTTCAACTTTCCATATCTAGGCCAAGACAGGTTCCCCAATAGACTACATCAGTTTACTAGAACATTCCCAACCATGTACATGTCCATGGACAACAAGAGTACATACTGAACACAAGTTCTTTATGCAGCTTTGCCTTCCTGGTAAAAGGGAAAAATAAGGCAGGATATGGTTCTGAACTTTGATGGAGTTTTGATACATGATTCTATTTTGGTATATACTTCTCAGAATACAAATGATAAAGCCACGTCATCCATACGGTGACAGACTAACAGAAAACACATTAAAGGGACAAATAAACAAACCCCTACTTTTCACAAGCACAACACCACATTAAAGTGCAGCTCTCGATGTTAAAGTTTCCAGCGTTCTACTAGCTTAAACTTAATATGTTAATGTTCAACCATAAAGAAATAAGAACCACACCAGGTTTCAGGTCACGGTGAATGATCCCATGAGAGTGCAAGCATTCCATTGCACGTGCAATATCAAGCGCAAACCCGACTGCCACACGCATGTCCAAGCATCTTGGCCGCAAATTCAATAAGTATTTCCGCAATGTCCCGCCTAACAGAAGCTCTGTGACTATGACCATGACAGGTTCCTTGCAAGCTCCAATAAACTGATCATAGGCAAAGACAACAACCCTCTTAGATATCTCATACATCCCACATATAATTATAATTAAGAGGTATTAATCTATATGACACCATATCGACTCCAGAGGATATCACTATCATAATAAATCCAAATGAAAGGATCACAGAGTATGAAGACTCATGCTTATAGCTCAGAGAGAACTTCGAAATAAACCTTCACTAAATTTTTGTGTTGAACTTTGGACAGCATTGCAACCTCTCTCGCAAACCGCGCTTCTCTCTTGGCAATCTCGTCTGGGGTCTCACCTCTATTAACAATTTTAACAGCAACATTCTGATTCTTATATCTGGAAAGAGAAGAAGAAGAGAATTACGCACCCAAAAAGACAACACTAGAACAGTCATTGTTGGATCCAAGAACTAAAGATTTAGGATATGCTATACAACCTAAATATTGAATAGGCAGTACATTAATTGATGTTCTTCATTTTTGTTAAGACCCCAATTGACCAATCCCCACCTCCACAAAACTAGGCAACCCCCTTTAACATATGGGGTTCTGAATCTAACTGGGACAATATTAGTGAGAATAAAAAGAGGGCCCTCCAGAGCCTGGGACTGACTGTGGGGGCAGTATATTACTTTTGAAAATCCATTTAATTGGAGATCAGAGACCAAATCTGGAATCCTCTGTAGGCCAGAGTTAAAAGTCCTCAAGTACAAAGTAAATGTCTAAAGGTTTAAGCTGCTTCAGAGATCCAAAAAAACAGACACAAAAACACAGAACTTAGGTTGACTTACTTTCCCTCGTACACTTTGGCGTGCGCGCCTTCCCCGATCCTCGGTCCAACAAAAAGATGTCTTGGATCGATCAACCACTTGGCATCTAAACTGAACTCCTCAACCGAGTAAATCCCATTACCAGATCCCATAATTTCTCTGAGCTAATCAATACCAAAACCAAAACCAAAACCACCATATATCTTAACAAAGCATACCCTTTTCTCAACACCACATCTCAAGTAAACTCAAATTCTCAGCCAGGTTAAATTGTAGAAAAAACACTGCTAAGAGAGAGAGAGAGAGAGAGAGAGAGAGAGAGAGAGTTCAGCTAGCTTTAAAAAAATAAAAGTAAGTGTTTCGAGTTTGTGTACACATGGCAGGCCTCACAGCACAGACCCATCCCCAAAATCACGCTCAAAAATCCTAAAAATATCTACCATGTGCCTTCATTCGGAGGCAGAGAACATCACTCGGAGGCCACCCACCAACAGAAAGGCAGAATTTTTCTTTTTTAAAATTGAAGAGACGAAAGCCGAACAAGAAGTGAAGAAGCTATGTCAGGTGCAAAGTGGAGCAATATTTATTGGGAAAGAAAGAATGAAAGAAAAGGCAAAATCCAATATAATCTTGAGCCGAAAACAAAACCAGAGAAAGGCTTCAATGGTCGGATTGAGATTGAAAATGGAGGCCAAAACTCAACTACCCAGATGGAGATTCGAGAAAATGGAGGTATATCAGAGGTGGGATTGTGATGAAATTGGTGTTTGACGCGTATGAATGAATGAACTGCTATGTTCTCGATCTACAGATACAGATAAAGCCGCGGAGGGAATTGTCCCTGTCAGAAACAGTGTGCTTTCTTTAATAATTAAAAAAAAAGAAGGAGAGAGAGAGAGAGAGAGAGAGAGAGTGTGAAAATTAAAAAAAAATACAAATAATAAAGAGGTAAGACTAGACTAGAGAGACAAAATGAAGAGAGAAAATCTTGGGGTGAGGAACGGAGTGAAAGATTTTGATGCATATCATATAATTGGGTTATTATTGATTGGTTTTTCTTTTCCTTTTTTTCTTTTTTTCTTTTTTTTTTTCACTTTGTGGATTAATTTAATTACTTTAACATAAACAATTAGACTAACAGATTATGGGAACGGAAACGGAAACGTAAAAGGAACCCATTTATCTATATGCACATGATACGGATTCTCAACGTGCAGACAAACTGAACAACTTGTTTTTCTATCTTGTCTTTGGTGTTATGTCATTTTTCACTTCAGATAAAAAATAATAATAATAGTAACTGAGAATTAAGATAAATGTCTAATCAGTAACTCAACAAATTTCCAATCTTCCAAAATTGTAACCGAGTAATAAATGCCTTTGTTTTTCTTCTCTATGCAAAAAGTAAGCTAATCAAATCAGAATACACCGACCATTGAGTCTAACAAATCTTTTGATTAGAAGAACAGAAAGGTGCATACAAACATAACAAACAAACCAAAAAAAACAACCAATATTATTGACTTAGAATCAGGGTTATAATTTTGTTATTAGATAATTAGTTTTGGTCCTATTTGAAAGTTGAAACTAAGCATAAAACATCACATTTTACACTATTCAAATATAAAAACGACTGGTCATGTCCATTAGAATGAATGAGGCTATGGGTTAGGACAGCTTTAGGGTCATATGAGCTTCCAGCATTTATGGTTGATTTTGTCTTAAGTGATATTGTCTTTTTCTCAATGGCCTATTTTTTCCTAATACAAAAAGAATTCTCCTTTAATTAAAGTCTTCAGTATATATGATGATCCTTGAATATTACGTTAAAAAAAAAAAAGAAAGGAATCATATCTTTGCAATGAGTTTCCTTTCTCACGGCTCATTTTGGTTGAATTAATGATCCAATTAGGAGGCACATATACAAATTTTTTTTTTGTTTTTTTGTTGCATATTCTACTCCCTCCAATTGCGATAATTTTTTTTTTCCCTACTTAGCACGAACAAGTTGTTAATTAAATATTTGACATTACCTTTTGACTTGGAAGCTACCTACTCCAACCACAATGGTGACAATAGAAATAGTGAGTTTTATCGAAGTTTCTATGAAACTGTAACATGTAACTTTCACTCCAACAAAAGAAAAATAGAGTCACATTCCCTGTAAGAAAAGAAAATAATCAACATGCAAAAATTTCGTTAAAATATTATTTATAATGGTAGTAGCATAGGCAACAAGTTATTTAAGTTAACATAATACTGTTGGCTTGAATAATGTCTAAAGAGACATAGAATGGAATAAATAAACAATAACAATAATCAAATAATTTATATTTTTTTAATTTCTCAATTCTAATTGGGCCAATTTCTTTTGGTCAATGTTAAAATCGTATTCTTCAAGGATTTGGTGTCGGCGTTATTTTAGATGGAGCCCATAAAAAGTTAAACCGGGTCCGAATCATCTTACAAGTGTGTCCAATGATGTGAAAGCTCTAGACTTTCTTACGCATGTACTTGTTTTGCATTCCTATTTTTCTTCCAAAATTATGCCTACAATTTCTTCGTGATTTGCCTATTTTCCTTTTTGGACCGTCTACTTAGTGTAGACAATCAACTTTGACATTATTAGACGACTCTTAAATAGGGATATAGTATACTTTACGATACGTTTTCCGCCTAGGCGAAAGACCGAAGGAGAGCTAAAATTCATTTTTTGGCAAAATAGATGGTGAGAGGGATAATAGAGGTGAAAGGCGACGAATATATGAAGAAAAAAGAAAAATGGATAAATGCCACAACTAGCTTCCAAAATTGGAATGTCACTAATTTCGCAGCTGAATTTCTATATATCAATTCTTTCAACTCTCATTCCAATACTAAACAATATGAAGGTGAAGCCTCCCCTATTTCCTATCTAGCCATCCTTGATAGTTGAAACTCCCCGACTTCTCCTTCCAAACACAGTGTCAACGTAAAAATATCCTAATCAAGTGAAATATAATAGAATTAATGAAAATAAATAAATATTCAAAAAGTAATCACTCTTTAAAAAATTTGTGTAAATAATAAATAACTCATATGGAAAGATTACATTATACCTCCGGATTTATCTTTAAATTAAAATTTCATTTCCTAACCAAAACATAATTACACTTAAACTTGTTTGGAGCTAAAAAAGTTTTGAAATCTAATGAAATTTTCACTACTTAGTTATTGTTATTGTTTTTTTTTATTTAAATAATTAAGTGTTGTCTAGTATAGAGTTGTGTATAATTTTTTTTTAGAATATGTAAACGTTTTAATTCAGGGTGGTTCTATTGCCAACCCTATTTTTTCTTTCCTCACCCCCTCTGTTAGTTAATATTTTTCCACAAAAATATCTTTACACGAAATAACAAAAATGTACATATAGCATTAAATAATAGATCTCATTATTTCTTATTTCACTTTTCAAACATATCATGAATGATCTTCTCAAATCATTTATGAAAAATCTTAAGAAACTAAAATGTTTTACAATTAAATCTTATGGTCATGGATAAACAAATAGTGAATTTAGAAATTTTGATTATAAAATATGATTTTTTTTTCCATTTTAAAATCATGCATGATTATTTGGTTTTTGTTCGGCAAAAGATCAACTATATTATCCCCATGACATTCGATTTTTATATGCAATAACAAATCAACAGTTTAAAAAGGTTTCATTTTCAGCATTATTTAAAGAAAAAAAAAAAGTAAAGGTGTTGTTGATTTCTTTCTATCTTTTTTCTTTTCTTAGTAAGAAATTATATTTATTTAGGATTTATTTTTAAAAAAATCAGAAAGGGTTTCTTCATTATGCAAGTTTTAGGTGATAAAGAACTATGAATTTTAGAGATTCTTGTTTCTTTTTTATTTTAGAATATATATACATTATGATCTTGAAGGAGAAGACAATATGAAAACAATCAGTAAGAAAGTTTAGACTGAGTTAAAACAACTTTTTTTTGTTTAAATTCTACTTTGATGGGTAACTTTGGAATTAATGAAAATATAAAAGGTGTGTGCAAAAAAAAATTTAATATTTTAAAATTTCAAAAAGAAAAGGTGTGAGAAGAGAAAAAAGAGGGGTGTCAATAGAGCCACCCTTTAATTCATTGGCGCCACTGTATCTTTTACACAAATCTAACAGATGTCAAATGGAACTTTTCTATATTGAAAGGCATATATGATACCTTTCAATATTTTTCATTAAAACCATCCTATAAACTGTGACACGTCATCTGTTACAGAAAAAAACGGACATTTTTTTAATAATAATTATGAGTAGAAAAGAGACATAATTGAAAAAACAGAAGCAGAGTCTTCATTGCCCGCTAGACTCGAGCTTCTTGGACTTTGGGAAATTGGATTTTTCATTTAATCAGTCTCTTATTCTTTTTTTGGCAGATTCTACAATACAACCCTGTTAAGTGGTTGTAGGGATACAACCGTAATTAATAGTTGATAATTGATCTAAGAGGAAAGATGGCCCACAAAATGCAAGCTTAGAATACTTCTGTTCACAGTAAATTGTCTAAAAAGATTCTCTTTCCTCCCTCTTCTGCTATTCTCCGACACTCTCTCCTCTCCATAGCTCTTCTGCAATTTTTTTTTTTTTCATTTTTGCACTTCATGATAGAGATGAAGCTCTAATTAGCTAGTTAAAAACAGAGATTAAAACAATATATATGCTTCTTTTTCATCTTTCACCATCGTTTAATATCTAGTTTAGTGTTTACATGAACAAAACACTTCCATTTTTTTTTTTGAACACAACTAAAATGTATCTGATTAAATTCAAGCAAGAGAAAAAAAGGAAACTCAAGCAAATCAAAGGGAAGAACCTGATTTTTTTGTTTTTTTTTTTAATGAAAACCACAATCGATTTATTCTGAGGAAAAAAAAAATCAAAAAACGCCCGCAGTCCTCCTTTTCACCTCGTCTTCTTCATCATCTCCGCTCAACTCAAGATCTAATCGCGTCCACCATTGTCGATCATCGTCCCATATGCTCAGCGCCGCTTCACACCCTAAAGCCGACAATCCAAGGTAGGACGAAAAAAAAATTTAAAGAAAGAATGAAATTTAAGAGGAGAAGAAAAAGATTTATCGTTTTGATTTAATGTGAAATTGGAGGATTTTTCTTTTACAGATATCTAAAATTGGAAGATTTCTCTTTTACAGATATCTAACTAAAGCTCAGGGGATAGGTGGTCTTGTTGAAGATGGGGGGAAACGGAAAATAATTTTATTATTTATTTATTTTTTTTAATAAAACGTAGGTTTGGCATATATTTCACCTCGTGCACCTCATGCTATTTAAGGTGTCCGATTTAGATCTAATGGTCATCAAAAGGGTTTCAATAATACGGTCAAAAATAGGGATTGTATTGTAGAAATTCCTTTCTTTTTTTTTTCTTTTTTTTTTTTTTTTGGAGGGTGTTGACAATACAAAATAAGTCGGTGGCTAGGTTGGCTATTTTTGTTACCATATAGACTATCCACCACGGTTGTTATATATTGGTAATCCAACGGGCCCAAAAAAAAAAAAAAAGGAAAAATAGAAAACCCTTTACACACAAAAGATAATAGGATAATATTACTCGTACTCAAATAATCCAAATAAAATTTAAAACAAAAGAAATTCATTTTTTGGAACTTGTCAGCAAGTCCAATCAAATTATTGACTTTGTCTGATATTCAATAATTGTTTAGAATTTCATCTTCACTGTTGCGACTTATGAGTAGTGAGCCCATAGAGAGAAAGTGCAATTTAAAGAAATGATAATAGAGAGCGAAGTAGAAAAAGATAAGGCATCGCCATAACATCTTGCACCCTCTTCTATTGTTTGTCACGTGGTTTGTGTTGTTTATGCTTCCACTTTGTTTTATTTTTGATTTTTTTTATTCATTTCATTGTTCAATATCATGGAGGTAATAAAACTACTTTATTCTTTTACTCTATTTTGATTATTATTATTTTTATTTTTTAAAGAGAAGGATCTTATTCTATTCTTTCCGTTCATCGGGCTAAACTTTTCAATAGCGAAAATTATGGAATGTATTAGAAAAAAAATATACAGTCTATTTATATTCTAAGGCAAACATTAGAAATATCTTTTGCTTAACTACTCAATGAATTATATCGCCTTTATAATTGAGTTTCAGAAAGTATAATTGGATCTCGTACATATTATATAAATTTAATATAAATTTTGGTACATATTTCAAGGGCTGTTTAGTATAGGGTGATCTCTAGGTGGGAATGGTTATTTCAATACATCCCCATGTTTAGTACTATTTTATCACACAGTAAAGTAATCATCTTAGGAATCAAATCCTCTTAAGTGGGGGTCGTCTTAAAGTTACCAAAACATGTGGATTTTAAATGACCCCCCATCTAAAATTCACCTTAAAAAATAAAATAAAAAAAAAAGACGACATCCCAGGAATCATAGTAAATTGTTTTATTTTATGCTAACAATTTTTATTATTTTATAAGCAATTTAGTTTTTTAATTTTAATTTAAGCACATTCCCATGCGCAACCAAAAACAGTTATCTAACATCCCAGGAATCATAGACAAGAAAACTGTATGCAACCAAACACAGTTATTCTGGATATCAGACAATCATATCACCATTTTCAGCATTCTCATTAATTTAAAAATTGGGATTACCTTCTATCAAACGGCCCCTCAAACTTATAGAGTTGTTACCAGTAATGACAATAATTATCATTTTTCTTACACTATGTTTTTGTAGGAGGGATGAGTAAGAATTATGGATAAATAAGGAGTAAGAATACGAAGGACGGAGAGGACTCTCCTTAATGTTGTTTGATAAGTTGGGATGATAGAAGATAATTTATCATTTTATTTGGAGTTGAAAGGATGTACAAAAGTTTAATTATAAAATTACTCAGTATTAGAAGGAGGGTTGAAAGAATGGATGGAAGGTAATTGTACCATTAACCCACTATTGTTTATGTCTTCTTTGTTGAAATATTTTGTGTGGACTAACATAATAATTAGCAACTCACTATAATGTCACAATTAAAGCATGTTAAGGACAACTATATTTATATGTATAACTGACTTTGCATGTAGCATATGAGCCATACTAGGACGGACACTTGTTGACTAACAAGCAAGAGGCACATAAGTTCCCTTATTCTTGATGTCATAGCTAGCCCATTGGGCCATGACACCTCCTTACACCACAATTGTATATATAGTCATATTTCATGTGTCTGGTGTTGGATGATATCATTATGAGAGAGTGAAAGGGAGGAAGAGTGAGGAGAGCTTATAAGCCTTCTCTTGCACCCATGAATTTCTTGATCTTGTAAGAATGAAGAAGAGAAGATGACAATCACAACTCAAGCTTTTGGAAAGCTAGTGAAGTAATCTCTTCTCACTTTAATATATTTGATATACTCAAATTCTAATAGTAATTATTTATGCTTTGAATATATTGGATGAGCTACACTTTGTGTACTGGATTGATTGTGCTCATCAATATTAATTTATGATAGCAAAATGACCAAATTTTGGGCCCAATTTAAGTAAATGTCCATTATTTAAATGTTATAGCAAAATGTCTAGTATATATGTTTATATACCAAGCATAAAATTTTATATACTCAGTATATTTCAGTACTTTAACTGAAAGTATCTACCAAGTATAAAAATATATATACTTGGACATTTAGCTATAAAATGAACATCTACTTAATCAAATTTAAAATATTGGTTATCTACCTAAATTTCTCATCATTCTTCCCTCTCTCAATTTGGTGGGCCCAAATAAAATATGGCTCTTTCGCCACATCTACTCAATCAAATTTAAAGTATTAATCATCAACCCAAATTTCTCATCATTCTTCCATCTCTCAATTTGGTAGCCTAAATAAAATTAGGTTCTTTCGCTGTATCTACCTAATCAAAGTATCTACCTAATCAAATTTAAAATATTGATTATCTATCAAAAATTCTCATCATTCTTGAATATCTCAATTTGGTGGGTCCAAATAAAATAGGGCTCTTTCGCCTTAACATCTTCCCTTCCTTCCACCGTCATTCTTGCCAAATAATGGATTTTATATTCTTTCTCCACCTTTCCACAAATCTTTCACGAAAAAACAAAACCATATCTACGTTAGTAAAATTTTTATGAGAAGTATACAAACTCGTGCCGTTTTCCTCCAAAACGAAAGATAATTTACCCTCAAGAAGATTACTAATGATAAGTTTTATTTCCTTTTAATGTCGTGTCTTTATTTTATTTTATTTTGGAAAATTTATTTTTTTTCCCGGCCAATAATTCGTATAAGTCACCTATTAGGTTATCTAGTGATTTCTCATGACCAAGTATTTTAATGGCCATATAGCAGGTGACTATGGGAAATCATGTCACGTAGAAAGGATGAGTCGTCCATGTGATTTTGTGATGATCCATCTAAATAGTGCAAAAAAAATTAAAATGCCGAAATGCGTTATTGTCAATTAGTTTCCTAGATAATCAAACCTAATATAATTTCCCTTAGCTAACTTCTAAACTGCTGTCCATATTTTTTTTGACACTATATTGTTAGAATATTTAAAATCATTTAACGTTCTCATCTTGATAAAAAAAAATTTAATGAGCATCTGCCTTTTCATCTTGATATTTTCTTTTATTTCTTTTTAAACTATTAAGTAAAGTCAACTATGCTTTAATAATATGAAAAGGCAAAATTTGATACTAAAATTTTCTCTGACAGCGGAAAAAAAAATGAGAGGAATTACGAAAATCATGGTTAAAAATATAGGCTATGCAGCCACAGATCTAAGGAACAAGACCATGGCGCTAATCTATAGACGCACATTCCACACGTACCGGAGTCTGACAAGTCCGACACGCACTAAACATAAGCTCACAGCCGTGTCCGACATAACTGACCGTACATATCGTATTTTACAACTTACAAGTATTAACCTGTTTTATACCCCCAAAAGAAAAAAAAAAAAAAATCGTTTTTTAGGTAGATTTCACTAACTTATATAAGCCCGAGGTTTCAGACAAAACTTGAAATTTGGCTAGTATCCATAAACAAAAAAAAAAAAAAACCCTTGAAATTTGCCCATCTATATTAAAATAAAGGGTTACTAGCACAATTGTTCGATGACTATGAGTATGTCACTTGGTTACGATTTGGTCCTGTAGTTATCCTAACCTTACCAACTATTGGCAAATTAAGTACAAATTGGAATCGGGTGTTAAATATGTCACAGATAATGTGAAACTCTAAATAATGATCTATAAAGTTGTCATTCAAATTTTCGTTTTTTACTTTGAAATAAAACGCAGGGCGAGTCGAACCTTAAACTTCTACACGTAATGTCTATATCTATTAAGTTTACGATCGCAATTCACTTATAAGCATTCGTTGTTTTATAAATGTCGTTCTATTCGTGGTATGCGTCGTTCTGCTGATTTCTGTCTTATCATGCATAATAGCATTTGCTACTATCCACAACTAGAAAAGAAAATACCAATTAATCTAAATTTGACAACTAGAAATAGAAAGAGCCACGAAAAATCTGAAACATGTGAACCGGCAGTAAATTTTCATACCAAACTAAATTGTTATAAAAACTTTAGCACTAGAGGATTTATGTTACATAACTACCAAAACAACAACCGGGGACTCTATCGGTATAAACAATATACTCCTTTAGCACTATCTTACCGGCGCTTGTACAGACAAGGTTTGAGCTCAGGCCATTCAATATCTTTCTTCCTATTTGAATTTTGTTCTTCCTACAGATTAACGGATGTGAATATTATTAACAAGCAAAAAAACACAATATGTCTACAGCAAACTAAATCTGAGCATGAATTTGATGTACAGCTTTCAAAACAGCTAACCTTTTTTTTGAAGTATAATAAAATGAACATCTTGTTAGAGAAGTCCTGAACAAGATGAGAATATGTCAGCATCAATGCTAGTATCAATAACTCCTTCAAGAAGATGAACATGGTAGTTTCATAAGCAAACCTTTGATATAGAAGAAAATCCCAGCTCGCAAACGGCTTTGATAAACTTTTTGGGGTCTGCTCCTCCAGTATTTGGATCAAACCTGCTTTTAACTTCTGCTATCAAAAGCCAGCCACTGTGGAAAGCCCACCAAGTAATATAACAAGTCAGAGAACAAGAAAATCCAACACAAAAGGTCATCGAAAGTTTAAGAAAGTATAAGGTGCAGACCATGGCTTAAGAACTCTGTATGCCTCCTGCAGGTAACTGGAGAAGTTGGTTCCCATCAGTGAAAGACAGAAGACGGCAACATCTACGGATACCGAATCAAGAGGTGTCTGCCAGTGGACACAAGCAACTAAAGTTCAGAGACGCTAGACTGCAAATGGTCTCATTTAGCTAACTTTGTTTAACAATCTGACATCCTAGTTCAAAATTTTGGATGAACAAGCAGAAAGGTCTCAATAACAGTGAACACACACCATAATTGTAATTTACAAAATTTATAAGAACAAATTGAAGTTGCATACATTTGACATGTCACAAGCAACAACTGAAGGGTCATTCGAGACAAGATCAAAGGAGTAGACTTTGTTCTTCACATTTTTCGCAAGGCGTGCATCTCCTGGAATTCAGTAATGTTGGCCAGTACACAAACATGTCACCAAGAATTTAAAGAAAAAAGAAGAAAAAAAGTAAAAGTGTCCAATGAGTAATAAAGTAACTCACCACACCCAAAATCAGCAACAACAAGTGAAGGCCCGTGATCTTTTAACCACTTTATGATTATATTAACTGGTAGCTCAGGCCAATGTGACATTTGCTCTTGATATCCTGCATGATACTGGACAGGTAAGTAAGAAAAGATATGTCAATTATCAAATGATAACTTTATGATCATCCAAGTTGTTGTTCATGGGCAATTTTCCTATATGACTAGACAACATTGTGATACTATACAAATAAAAAAGGAATAGAACAAATGTAACTATAGGAGATACTAAAGCTTAGTAAGCCTTCTTTTCAAGAACCATTATCTTTTTCTTCCCCCTGCCTTTTTTTCTTTTTTTTTTTTTTCCTTCAATTATTAAATTCCCACCAAATGACAGTTCAACAATCTAGTGCCACATCCTCGATAAAGCCTACCATCCGTGGAGCTCATTTCATAAAAACAAACAAGTTACTGCATACAAAATGAAATAGTTCTACCGTATCCCTGAAAATACTAAGTAAAGCTAATAAAATATCTTCAAGTGGAAGTAGAACACACTCTTACCATATCAAACAACTGTGGGTCTTCTTTGAAGTAGTCAAGTGCCTCCTTTCCACTAAACAAAAAAAAGTTTGATTCAGAAAACAAATGTAACCCAGACAAATTCTATTCCAAAAACGAGTAATTCAACTCGTATATGGCTCAACTATGTCAAAATTTTGAAGCCAACCATATCTCATCGTTCACAAAAGGCCAAGAAATAGAAAAATTCCAAAAAAAAAAAAAGAACTAAAAAGGATAATTACGTGCAAGTATAGAGCTTCTCATTAAGCATTCTGAAATGCCCACCTGACAACCGCGCTCTCATCTGCATATCATTAAAAATAAATAAATAAATAAATAAAAATAAAGAATAAAAAAAGTGCAGACCCATTACAAACATTAAAGTAAATTTTTTTGAAAAAAGGAAAAAAAAAAAAAGGAGAATAGTAGAAATAGAGACCTTTTCCAGAAAAGTTGAGGACTTGGAGACTCTCTGCGATGTATTCAGCTTAGAATAAG
Organism: Trema orientale; assembly: GCA_002914845.1. Taxonomy (NCBI): domain Eukaryota; kingdom Viridiplantae; phylum Streptophyta; class Magnoliopsida; order Rosales; family Cannabaceae; genus Trema; species Trema orientale. The sequence goes on along the minus strand of JXTC01000532.1, from coordinate 111,312 downwards.
CAGAAGCTTTAGAATCATCTTCTTTTTGGAAGCCGTTGATTTGTTTGGCTTCACTCTTACCTCTGTTACGCCTCGTCCTCGCCCTCTTCCGCTTTCTGCTTGCTCCTCTCTCCTCCATGGCTATGGCCTATGGACCTTCTTCCTCCGATTCGAAAGAATGAATCTTTTCTAGCTTCGGATGGGTCTAATCTAGGGCTACGTTAGTGGGCCAATCTATTTTATACGAAAGCCCAATAAACTGGGCCTGTACCATTAAATTGCATAATATATTGGGTTTCTATCAACTTTTACGTATAAAAACTAAAAGATTTACAAAAATACGGAATTCAGACTATTTTCAAATTTTTGTACGGTTTTTATTAGAAAAATATCAGTTTTTAAAAAATATTTAGAAAAATACCATTTTAAAAGTAGTTACTGTTTACCTATTTCTGAAAACTAGTTACCGGTTACCAGTTATATACTAGTTACCGGTTACCAGTTATATACTAGTTATAAATACCTTTAGTTACTAGTTACTAGTTACCAGTTTCCAGAAACTGGTTACCGGTTAGTAGTTACTACTTTAAAAATAATATTTTTCTAAATATTTTTTAAAAAATAGTATTTTTCTAATAAAAATCGTACCGCATCTTCAAAAAACGCCGACGACCGTATTTTTCAAATTTTTTGGCAAAAAGACCGTATAATGTCTAATTTTCCCTAATATATTCTGCATAATGTGTCTATATACACAAGAAATAAATTAGGTGAATACCACTTTTTTTTCCTCATTAATTAAATCTATCACCATACCACTTTTTTAAATGAATTCTTGATGAATTCTTGACGATCTTAACTGATTCTTGACAGATTCTTGACGTCAGTGGTAATCTTGATAGATTCTTGATAAATTCTTGACGGATTCTTGATGAATTCTTAATAGATTCTTGACTAATTTCCTCCCAAAAGTGGTAAAATCTAATAGTGGTGGTAAATTTAGTTAAACATTTGAAAAAAGTGGTAATTGTCTACTTAACCCTCTATACAAGAAACTCTAAAGTCCAAATGACTCTTGAATTTGGGAATTTGACATATTTCCGACTAAAATGACTTTTTTATGAGTATTTTGAAAAATAATTATTTTAGTAGTGTGAAATTATGCTATGACAGAGAGTCACACAAGTTGTAGCAGTTAAATGATCCAAAAAAAATCATAATTTTGTGGTCAAAAAGCGTTGTGACACTATTAGAACAAGTCATATTTCAAAAAATTCCTAGAAAATGACTTTTTTTTTTTTTTTTTTAATGTCATAACTTTCAGTTCTAGAGGTCACACAATTTATGATCTTTGATTGGTTCTAGAAAAATCATAATTTGATGATCACAAATTCTCGGACACTGTCACATAGCATTGTGATATTACTAGAAAAAAATTATTTTTTTAAAACACTCATAAAAACTTATTTTAGTAAAAATACTCCAAATCATGTCCATTTCCCCATGAGTTTGTCTATTTATGCAGAGTGGAGACTTGATAAAAACTGAGCTGAGCAAATGAATGAAGTTTGATAGAAAATGACATTTTCTAGTAAAATCATATTTTTCAATTTTGAGAGTCACAATTTGTAATCGTTGATTAGTCACAAAAAAAAATATATAATTTGATGATCACACATTGTCACGTAAAACTGTGATATTACTAGAAAAATCAATTTTCAAAATACTAATAAAAACTTATTTTAGTCGAATATACTCCAAATCAGGTCCATTTCCCCATGAGCTTGTCTATCTATGGAGAGTGGAGACTTGATAAAAGTTGAGCTGAGCAAGTGAATGGTATTTGAAGCACGCTTTTCAATGGCGAAAGGCGAAAGCTTTTGGTTTAATGGTTCTTAAATTGAGCAGCATCCATTATTCAGTCCGCTATATTGGGAAGTGTGAGTTTCAAATTTAGGTGTCGTCTAACTCAAACGGTGGAATTGGAATGAGTTATTGAATCCAATTCCAATATTGGGTTGAACGTATGTATTAATGCTTGAATAAGATTATTATGTTTTGTTTGTTGTTAAAATGGAATAAACAGACTTTTTTTTTGGTTCAATATAGAAACATTTTTAACAAAGGTAGCCTAACTAATTATATAGAATTTAGTATTTATATGTAGCTCCTAAAAGTAGTAATTACAATATGTTGAAGTGTTCAGGTTGTAATATTAACAAATATATTTATTATATGCGAAAGTAAATAGCTTAATTGATAATATTCGATAAATGTAAATTCTTTCTAACATGGTGTAGCATGCATGTCCTATGGTCAAGAATATTGATTTACAGTTACACCCATGAACTTCACCTTATCTATTATCGTTAGAACCAATGCAAACCTTAATTTCACGTACATTAAAGATCTTTCCTTCCATGCAATTTAATGCCTCTTGTAAAATTCAACTTCTTCTTCCTATTTATATACCTCCATTTTCTCTTCACTACAAACCAACAAAGAACAAACTCAGTCTCCATCGTTTTTCAGTTAAAAAAAACGAACTTTTAGGATGGCAACTACCCTTGACGATGTCACTGTCACCGATGTTAACTCAAAATCTCAGAACCCAGAGAAGGAAAACGGCCTTAAGTCCAAGGAAGCAAAAGAGGAGGCGGCAAAAGATAGCGGCAAGGGAGCTGAAGAGCCGAAGGATGAGAAAGCTGAGGAAGGGAAAGTAGAGGACGAGGAGGTGGCGGCGGTCGAGGTTGAAGCCAAGACCGGGGTCGCTTTTCCGGTTAAATTGGACGACGGCAAAAGGTTGAACTGCGTTGGCTTGAGGAAGAAATCCATGCTTGGCCTCGGCATCAAGATATATGGCTTTGGTATTCCTTTTTACTCTCACTATATATCACTATTTGATGATCATGTAACTACTTTTTCAACTGTCAGAACAAACATAGTTCTATTTGTCTTCACTGTACATCACTTTAGTAACCAAGATATTTGTAACCATAAGATAATATGGTGATACAAACAAAAAGTAATAAGCTCCAAAATGATATGAATTGAATTGTCATTTCCAGATGGCTATAGGCCAAATACTTTTGGCGTTGTTCCCTATTTTTCAACAGAAGAAACAAAAGGAATTATAATGGTATTATGCTTTGTTGGCTTCCAAAAACTTCTATAATGTGTCAATGTCAAATAATACATGCCCATCATACAAAGCTTGACTGAAAATTTAGCCAATACTTTTAACATCATTCATTTCTTGGACTTGCAGGAGTGTATGCTGATAATGAGAAGTTGAAAGATCTTGTCAAGTCAAAAATAGGGAAATCACCAGCAAAACCCACCAAGGAGATGTATCAGTTGGTAATCGACGGTGATTTCGGGATGACGGTCAGAATGGTACTTGTGTACTCTGGCGTGACAATGAGCATGATAAAAAAGAATTTTGATGAAGTTATAGGAGCATCTATAAAGAAACTCAACGGTGGCAAAAAGAATGACGAGCTCTCAAACAAGTAACTAGCTTCCCTATTTCAACTTCTACTTTCCACAACCTGTTTTAAAATTCTTAGACTTTATAATACCTCTGTTTTTTGGGGCCTCTCTTATAGAGTCATGGGCCAAGCATCAGATAAGATTAAGTTAACATCTGGTTCCATAATAGAAGTATCTCGATTACCAGGATATGTCCTTCAAACAAAAGGTGAGACTACAACAACAATAGTTTAGATTAACTTGTTAATAATTTTCAATAACAGAAAATTAATGCTAAAGTTGTTGATGGGTGCAGTAATGGGAGATGTTGTGAGCAAGGTTGAGAGTGAACTTCTTTGCAGGGCCTATTTCCAACTGTATCTAGGGGATGATGCCTTCGACACGGATGCGAAAGAAAAGTTCGGGCAGTCCCTGCTTTCTCTCTTCTGAGAAAATGGCAAAATGGGTTCAAGTAAATAAGGTCCATGTCTACACTACCTACGGACTAAGCTAATTACTCAAATAAGAAGGAAGATATGAGAATGTGTTTCTTGTTTCTGTCATAGATTCCAAGTGTTCTGAATCCACATTCCTCTTGTTTCTTGAGGAACTCAGGATGCACTTGAAATACATAAATTGAAAATCCAATGGTTTTAGTTGCTGCATCTACTCAAGAGCAAGAAAAGGAAGTAACAAATAATCTAAAGGGTAACATAAAATCATGGAGATCATTCATGTTACAATATTTTGATACAAAACAGGCATTCCGCACCATTACAAGGTGGCAGCACATAAAAATGTTTCAGTAGCCCAACCCGTATGGCTCAAAGGACATTTTCACATATCACATGCAGCTAATTTATCTTCAGTCCAGGATATTCCTGAGTATCACTAGTAACACAATACATGGACAAGCAAGTGTAGTCACATAATTAAATAAAGCAACTCATATAATCTACTGTAAAACTTCTGCTATGCACCTTCACTTTAAATAGTAGTGAAAGCAAGGCTCTTTCATCCTAACCTCATCTATCCAAAAGGGGGCGGGCCGGCCGGCCAGGCATGGCGCATCTTTTGGTGCATTTAGGTCAGCGGAATCCATGAAGAACCTTACTAGGATCCAACTGCCCACTGCAATAGCTTGATGAAACAGTAGAGAGCTCTTGATGGCCCTTCCATTCTTCATAGGGTTTCAAGACGATTGAGTTTTCCACAGCTGCAGAATCCACACATAACATGGTTTTGTAGTCATCATCACCCAAATCAGAAAGAGCCTTGGCCTTTTTGTCCCAGGGATTCCATACAGCTGTGCGCCACATGATATGTTCAAAGTTTATTAGAAACAGAGTCTGGTTTACGAAAATCAAATAATCAAAAGGATTTGTTTTTATCATCGATGATAACAACCTGCATCCGGCATGCCCACCTTCCGGAGGACAAAGGTTCTCTTCTTCTCATGATCTATAATGGCAATCTTTGTTGGGGTGCTCAAATACACTCTATCAATCTGCTGGGAATAACTTGGCTTTAGAAATTATTATCAACAAGCATAAAACAGCATTCCAACTGAAACTTCCATCAGATGGAAAATAGAAGTAAAAGCATGAGAGAATTTTGTTACCTCGCCGTCAAAGGTAATTGCATCCGCCTGCTCAGTGAACCTGTCTCTGCGGATCATATTATCAAAGTAATCCAGCGTCTCCAAGCCCTCAATACGCACTTCACTGCAAATTAAAGAGCATCATGCAACTGCTCGGAAAGAAATAACTTCAAAAATGCTTCTAACATCAGGTATTAAGGGAAGTGCGTGGTAAATTAAAGTTCGAAGAGGCTAAAACAGAGGCAATTAATAGCTTCTGTGTTAACTACCATACCTGATATCTGATACAGATAAGTAGTTACGCAGTGCGAATGTGAAAGAGAATGGCTTGTTATCCAAGTTTCTCACCCGAGGGATCAATGTGAGCTTTCCAGCACTAAGACAGACACGAAGCCGCAATTCAAAGCTTCAGAAGCACCATGAAAACATTCATAGGATTAGGTAAGTAAGAATGCCCTTTCACATAAAAGGTATCTGATTTTAGTTATCACAGCCTTCCAGAGCATAATACCTGCGAGGCCAGGTCTTAAAATCCTCTTCTGAGGATTTGAGTACTAAATCCACTGATGACTGATTGTTAGCTGGAGGCAAAGGCGAAGGGTCGCTATCCAAAGACCATAATCTGTTCCTTGCAAATCCATGCTGTTCAAGCGAACCAAGATTTCCAAACTGCAAAAGGCAGGCAGTAGCTAAGGATTCATAATCCCATCTCAGCAAGATCAAAAGCAGAACAAGCGGCTGGTAGTTTCTTACTAACGAACCTGTGGAAAGCAAACTGGTATACCTCCCCTTATGGCTTTTGGTGTTTTCCAAATCGCCTGTGGAACAGATAAATCAGTGTTTAGTTAAAAAATGAGGAAATTTTTGTGTTCAATTACGGGAAAAGGGAATAATAGGAAACTTGGCTTTGATCAATGAAAAGAAATTTACAGAATAAAAAGTTTTAATGGCCTCATATTAGATTCAGTCATATGGCTTTTGGTTACTTACCTTGTTGCTCATAAAAAGCAGTTCTTCTCTTCTTTCATTCTTCCAAGAAACGACCTGTCCTCCATACAGAAGAACCTGAAATCATTGAATCCCTATACGTTTACAATCACATAAAAAACATGAAAAACCATGTATATCAATTTAATAAACAAGGCCAACTTGCTTAAAAAATAAATAAGTAACAAGGAAAAGTTACTGTATTGTTAAACACATCATATAATAAAAAGTTTTTTCCAAAATCAATCGAGTGATTTAAATTGTATCACTGTCCCATGCTTTTTCATTTTCTGAACCGTATAGAGTTCGCCTTTATGAAGGCTGACTGTGATACTTCAGCTAAAAGCTAATATACATACCCCACTACAAGTCTCTAATCCTTAATCCTTACAAGGCTTATGAAGGAGGGCTTTCAATGAACTTTAAAATTATCCAATACCCCACCATAATTCTTGACAAGCTTAGCTTTAAATAAGCTATAACAATCAAATATCATAACCCCCAACAAGTCTATGTCCCTAAAGGGGTGTCAATTGTCAATTATCAACCCATATATCCATTTCTTAGAAAGAATCTTTTGACAATTTTGCAAATTCATCTCATCTAAAAATCTTTTTACAGAAAAAAAAAAAGGAAAAGATAAAAAATGAGACATTAGAACCATATCATTATCAAAATTATGGCCTGATATGAGCCAAAACAATCAACAAAACTAGGCGTACGGACAAATTAAAATTAAGACAATAAAACTCAAAACCACCAACCGCTGCAGAAGACCCACTAGGCTCGGTCAATATGATTCGAGGGAACCCATCAGCCTCATGTACTATATTTAACGGCATCGTTTTGAGCCGAAACCTCTCTCTTATGCTGCTCACAATTGGGTTCACTTTCCCTTTTCTCCACTCCAGCTACAGCACCAGAAATTTTCTCATCAACCAAACACAACAAAATAAACAATCATAAACATAAGCCTTACATATAAATATATATAAACATATTCACATACATGTTCAGAGCAAAAATTTACATCAAGATTGGTCTTTGAAAACCCATTTCTCCCAAAAAAAAAAAAAAAGGAAAAAAGACAACAATTTGAAGGAAACAAAAAGCAAAAATGGGCTAGAACCAAAAATGAAAATTATCAAGAATTGGAACGAAAAAAGCAGAACATATAAGATAAAAGTGAGATGGGCAGTAAAGCTTACGTTGATTTGTTGTTTTTTTTAACTAAAGAATGTTATCGGTTTCGAGTACGCAGCTTAAAAAAAAAAAAAGTACAAAGAAAAATAATAAAAATTATAAGAAGGCTATAAGCGTTACCAAACAAAAACCAACTCTGGGTTTCGTGAAAAGTCTATGCTATACAGCCATTGATATATATCTTAAGGAGAGAGAAAGAGAGAGTGAGTGAATAGAAGGATATCCATGGAAAAACCAACTATACTTTTTGTCCTCGGATGCTCTGGTCGTTTGTGTCCCTTTCGGTTCCCCTGCTTTCTGCCTCACCCTATTTCGCTGGACCTTCCCCAATATATTCTTGCCACGTCAGCTTGTTGGAGAATTGTGAATATTGTGCTATTGTTAGATTAAGTTTGACCCTTGAATTGTGCATCTTAATGAGATTAAGATTTGTTAGACGTGTTTGATGGTAGAAGTTTTTCTCGCCCGGCCACAAATGAATCGACTATTCTTAAGGCTTGAATATTGTAATTTAAGGAAAAGGTCTCTATGATTTGGAAAAATGAAAAAAAGTCGGAATTAGTTGTACGGAAAGTTTAGTTTTAAAGGGTCTAATGTTACGAGTTTCTGATGTGGCAATGGAGTTGTGGAGTTTACCAAGTGTTGGGAATGGAAGCTGCTACAGGGGATCAAAACTTTCCAAGGTGACGCATAAAGCATGTCGCAATATTTATGCATATTTTAAGGGACACACTTTGATCCAGCGGTTCTCGTTTTATTGGACTCTTTTTTTATTAATTTTAATTGTTTTTCTAACAAATATTCTTTAGAAAAATAAAATCTAGAGTTGCTATTGCTTTAGATTTTTTTTTTTTTTTTTAAAGTGGAGCTTAACTAATGACCATCACTTATTACAAATTAAAAGAAAATGACACACACACACTATCAAGATTTGAACCCCTGACCCTCCAAACACACACACAACCCTAAACCTTGGTAGTGTATTGGTTTGAACATGTTCAGAACCATCTTTTGGGACCATTGGATCATGTATTCTCACACATATTTAATACAATAAGACATTACGGTAACATCTACTTATCGACGGCTCAAAAGTGACCCTCTTGCATTAACGTTGGTTTTACTCCTTTTTGTTTTCATAAAATAAACAATATTAAATGACTTTCGTTATGCAATTTTGTCAATTTTTTTTTAAGAATAAAAAGTACTAAATTTATTATCTGTTTCGCTCTTTTGTTTTAATGTTTGATATGTGAACTCTATTATATTTTATAATATTTTTAAAATCTGAAAAAATTTAGTATAATTCACATATCAAACATTGAAACATGAGAATAAGAGTGGAAAAAAGAATAGATTTATAGTTTTTTTTTTCTTTTTCTAAAGAAATACATATAGAAATGCTATAAGTATTTTCTTTATAGATGATGATGTATTTAATATAATTGTATATATATATATATGATAAATTCCCATATCAACGATTTTAAGTTCGAATGAATTATCTATATACGAAATAAAAAAAAAAGTGTTTTGTATTCTTGTAGTTGATTTTGTAGGTGGGTTAATGTCTTCAATATGCCAGCTACGTATGAGCATAGCACCAAAGCAATTTTGGTACAAGCGTTGTACAAATGGTAGACACTTGTATATTTCTTGAATTGCAATAAAGGTATTAGGTACCTCTAAGGCCAAAGGAGAAATCGCTTTAATTTGACGCGGGTCCGAGTGGGTCGAAAGACATAAAAAACAAAGAGAGATAATAATAAAATAATAGCGTGACCCATTGGCCTACCTCCAAATTTGGGCTCCATGAAAACTTTAAGAAGATGATTCGAAAATGACAAACAGAATGATGAAACACTAGTAGTAATGTAGAGAGACTTAGAAGTTAGGAGTAGGAGGGTGGCTAAGTTAGAGCTAGCTGATAAGAAATGGGCGGTGAGATTACACCAAAAAGATTGACCACATTTTTCATGGCTATTGCCTATTTATTCCTCAATTGTTTACAATAATGTCTCTTCAAAGTGCTGGTTAGTTTGCCATAGTTGTGAAAGGTCTATACTAAAGTGGGACAAGTTTGTTTTCTTGCTTCTCCTTGGAAATTCAAAAGATTCTTCCGTTATATGATCGTGTTTTTCTTTCTCCTTAATCCAATATGAAAGCATAAATTTTCGAGAGCTTCAACTTTAGGACTCATTTGAGCCCCACTTCCAATCAAAACGAGTTACAAGATGTCTTTGATTATGGCACAACTTTTAAGTATTACAAGCGAAAAAAGTATAATATTGGAGAATCTATTAAAAATAATGTTGCACATCTTGGTAAATTAGTTAAAAAAATATATTTTGATTGTTGCAAGTAAATAGTATTTAATCATCGAGCGAGTGGTTTGACAGTGAGGTTTACCATAAATGAATTTATGGTCATGGATTCGACTACTAACTACAGCTTAGGGCAGGCCAATAATCCAATACAGAGTACTAATTGGGACCACATCCTAGTCCTAAGCTTTCAAGGCGAAAGTAAAATAGAGCAGTGTTACGCATCTTGAAACACCATCACGAAAATTTGTCTCGGATGACGTGCAAATATTGAGAAAGAAGGCCCAATATGATAGATAATAAGGCCCAATTCCATTAGTTCCATGGACTTTAAGTAGGCCCATCCGTAGTCTCTGATATATCATTTCTGTATGTGAGGTTTCCGTCAGTACCATTATTGAATTAAATATGATTTTTCATCTTATTCTTTAGTTACAATTTCATTATTAATATTTTATTTTTATTTTTTTCCTTTTGTTTTTCATTTTCATTCACCGTCTAACTGAGATAAAACTTAAAATAACAATTTGATTCAACAAATTCAAAAGAAAAAAAAAAGATTTCAAATAAAAATTTTGGTATTATATAGGTTTATAATCGTAGATATAGTAGAAAATTCATTGTTTTCATTAGCCTTTTTAAGAGAAAATTTGAAAAATTTCTTAAATGTTTTCTTTTTTCTTTTATTATTATTATTATTATTATTATTATTATTATTTATTTTTTAAAGAAACTTGTAAGCAGCAAAGGATGTCAAAAGAGAAAATAAACAACCATGTGTAGCCATAATTTGATTTGACAAAATTTACTGATTAGTTCAAAAGGCCTTCAGGTGAAGGCAAACAATCTGATCATTTTCTTCCAATTCCTCAAAATCAAGTCTTCAAGATTTTTATTTATTTTATTTTTGAGATCCAAGTCTTCTACCTCCCATTTCCTCCTATTTTTTTTACTATGCGTGCTTTCTCAACAAAGAGGAAGTTGTTCTCCACGTTATATTAATTTGTTATGTTGCATATTATATTAATTAAAGTAATCCCAAATAATGCGCAGGAAATAAAATAAATTGATATGTAAATTCATGTATAAAATAGAAATACAAATGAAAAGATTATGGCAATTAATTGGGAATCAGTATTAATAAACAGCAAAGAAGCCATTTACTAGTTTGTTTCAGAATTATTGCATTAAGTCTTTTGCATATCATGTATATATGTGGTCTACGAAATGAGCTGCCTAATTTGAAGGTACTATATGGTATGAGTATCTTAATAAATATGAAAATTAACCAATATTTCTAATACGAAGTGCTAATTCTGATAACCTTATGATGCCAAATTTAATTCATTTTTTTCTTTCGTAAATGTATGATTAACAGGTTCATGACTTGCAAGAGGTGTTGCAGCAGATCACCTTTGACAATTCCTTCTCGTTGGTTTTTGCCTTTGATCCATTTTCCCATGACTTTGCTAAATTCCCTCTAAAGTTTGTTGAGGTTGTGGAACTTTCTGATGAGCTCTTATATCAAATCATCTCACTAAAACGACAAGAATATATCTAAGCCAAACTAACCAAACACCAAAAGTACTACCTGACTATTATTCCAACTTTGACATGCTAATATGTTAGATCGTGATCACGAACTAACTGCATGATTAAAAAAAAAAAACTAATAAAAATAACGAAAAATTCCTTTAGATATTATTTCGTTGGAGCCGGGATTAATGGCACCACTAATGCCGGTCTAGTTTGGTTTTTCTGGCTCGTCGCGACGCATCCATATGTGGAAACCAAAATCCTAGAAGAAAGTAACGAGAAATTGCCAAAAAGACAAAAATTATGGTTTTCTCACTGAAGAGGAGTTGAATGGATTGGTGCGTCCACACGCTGAGTTTTGTGAGTCGTTACGGCTATATCCGCCGATTGGGACAGAGCGACTTTGATTTTTTTTTTTTTTAAATATTCATTAAATTAATAAAAACTTTAGTATAACCCCTAGAAAAGTATGAAAAAAGCAATTTAGCCCCCTTAAAAAATTTGGAAATATAAGTCCAGTTTGACGGAACTTTTTGAAAAGCTAAAATATAATTTTTTTTGGGTGTAATCTTGGATAACTGATTTTTGGACAATTTAGTTAATTGTAAAAAAAAAAAAAAAAAGAAACATGAGAGGTGAAAAAAAATTATGTTTTTTTTAGCAATTAACCAAAAAAAGTAGTTATAAAATAATTTTCAATAATATACTAATATTTAAACATTTTTAATAAGTTAATAAGAGGTATTTGTATCTTTTAATTTGCTCATAGTATAAATCTACAAAGAAAACAAAAACTAAGGGTATTAATTTGTAGAAATCGTAGATGTCAGGACATTAATTTGTATAATTTAAAAGTAAGGATATTAATTTGTAAAAAACGTAAATACAAGGGTATTAATTTGCAGAATTTCAAAAATAATGTTATTAATTTGCAGAAGTTCAAAAGATAGGTTTTTTTTTTTTTTTTTTTTTTTTTTGGCAGAAAAGTTAAAAATGAGGGTATTTTTACGTGATTAACCTTTTGTCTATTTTGGTCATTTTATATTTCCACAACAATATAGCCATACAATTTACCAAACACTTTAGTACAATTTTTTCAAATTACAGTACTTTAAATTTCAGTTTACCAAACGCTCAACTACTTTACACTACAGCTAATTTTTCCCGCAGCACAGCTAAAATTGATTATTTTAAAATCCACAGCTGTACAAAACTGGCCCTATAATAAAGCCCTATAAGTATCACCTTTGAGTTTGGTTATTAATATAGTAATTAATGTTATTGGAGCTTTTTCAAAGCATTGTAATATTCTTCGATAAAAGTAAGATGTCATAGTATTTGAAGCACTTAAGAGTGTGCCATCTCAAGTGGACGAGGTTTAAATCAACAAAGTACTTTTATAGATACAATGAAACTTGTTAGAATCTCATTATGATACTTTATTAAGAGCTTGATTAATATGTTCTCTTCTATAGTTGATGTTCTTGAGATGATTGTAAATGATGGAACAAACTATGATCAAAGATATGAAGTAAATAATCTATTAGAAATGCTATCATTTAATTTTGTGTTCAATTTATATTTAATGAGAACATTGTTGTGAATGACAAATGATTTGTCAAAGAATTGTAATAGAAAGATCACGACATTATGATTGCTATGAATTTGATCAAATTATGTAAGTAACAATTACAAATGATGAGGGATGACAGATGAGATTCTACTTTTTATAGAAAATACAATATAATTGTTCCTAATATGGATGATGCTTTTCTTGCTCG